>QNGE01003497.1:0-82836 GCA_008508345.1 Paragonimus westermani
GGTCGTTCAATATCTACCTTAGAGCTAGAGCAAGTGGTTTTGTCACCAGATGATCTTGTTTGACGACCGGTGTTGGTCATTATATATTGTTATAAAAGAATATTTTTTAGACAGACGTGGACAAAGGTAAAATTTAATCAGACTGTACGGTAAAAAGTTGCCAAAAGAAATACTTATATGGGAAACTTCAAATTAAATATACACGCAGTAATTATTTACCCTTGTAGCGTTTTCTAAAGCATTTTGTACTTTATAATTTTTATCGTTCGCTCTTTTCGCCCTTATCTACTTCACTTGTACAGTCTATGTTTGATTGATTCGATAATCGGTAATTCAGAATCCACTTCCGAGGTCGTGAGCTGTGCATTTTCTCTGCGTTCTGTGCCGCTCGTGTACAGGTTTTGGGAGAGTCAAATACTAACGGAACCAACCATCTCTTTTCAGCGAAAATATCTTAGGAGTAACATTGCGGATCGTTTCTGTCGAATATTTTATTCCGTGTAGTGGAATTTCCAAACTAACGCACTTTCATGACCTACTGTAAGTCATTTCATTTTGGTTTTTACCACATTTTGGATCCGCATTCATATTCGAGTAATTTGACAGTGTTTAGGTCAACTGCATAAATTTGTGAGCCCGAATTTTTTATATATTCTCCTTCGTAAATATAGGTCATCTTCTTGGTTCCGTTTTATGTAAGCTCAGAACTCCCATTTTTTTGCGATGATTTCTGATTTCGACACTAGTTTATCTTCCGAGAACGCTATTAACCTTGAATTACCTGCATTTGATATTTCAAATCCTCGCGTTTGGTTCACTTAGAAGGAAACATTTTTTCGATTTCGTAAGAGTAATTCATAGTCCACCATGTTCTTTTATGTGGCTACACATTGCCTACAGACATTGCGTCCGAAATAATCCATATACTTGACCCTACGCCAATTGAGTTCCCACGCGATAAACTCAAAGCTGCTGTTTAAAAGCGTACTACGGCATCAAATGAGGTCAAGCTCCAACAATTACTCTCCTGTGTCGAGTTGGGTGATCGCACCCCCTCTCAGTTGCTCCGCCACATGAGATCCCTGGTAGGCGACAACACTATAGGTGATTCCATCCTCAGGCAACTGTGGACTAAATGTCTCCCGCTCAACACCTCGGTCATTTTGTCAGTACAAGACCCCGGTACCCCATTAAAAAAGTTGGCAGAGACGGCGGACGAGGTTCGCGAGTGTTTCTTTAAGCGTTCCATCAACAATGTGCAAGACCCTTCTCCTTATGCCCATACACAACAAGAAACGCTTGATAATCTCCAACGGCAGGTGTCTCAGCTAACACTCACTCTGAATAACTTAGCTGGACGCCTCATGAAGGGCCGCAAATTTTCGCGCACTCGACCCCGCTCTTGATCGCGATCTCACTTAATAAAGCCGCAAACCTCTGAAATCTGTTACTACCACAGACGTTCCGGTGACAATGCCCGCAAACGCACACACCCATGTGCATATAGCAGTCCGCGCACTAAGGACAACACCAACCAGGGAAACGACCCGGCCAGCCAGTAATGGCGACAGCTGCCGCTGGTCAACCCAAGAGTCGCCTGTTTTATGTCCAAGATAACTCCACCGGACTTCGTTTCCTTATTGACACCGGTGCAATGGTCAGCGTTATACCCCCAGATAAAATTAAACGCGATTTCAAACCCTCTGAGTACATACTACAGGCGGCCAACAATTCCAAAATCGTGACCTACGGTCAGCATCACTTGACGGTCGATCTTGAACTGCGTCGGAGTTTTCCTTGGATTTTTATCATCGCCGACGTTCAACACCCCATTATCGGCATCGATTTTATCACCAGGTACGGTTTGACTGTTGACCTCAGCCGCCGGAAGCTCGTTGAGAGCACCGCTACTTTTTGTGTTCAAGCTAAAGCCACCACCATTAACTCAATCGGACTTCGAATGGCTTTACCAGATGCCAACCAGTATACAGATCTGCTGAAACAGTTTCCAGGAATCTACCAACCAACACCTAATATCACGACACCAAAACATGATGTTTCACATCACATCGTCAACAAAGGACCACCCAAATTCGCACGTCCTCGTCGACTGCCTCCGGAAAAGTTGAAGATCGCCAAAGCGGAATTTGCGGAAATGCTACGTTTAGGAATCATCCGTCCTTCAAACAGCCCGTGGTATTCGCCTCTGCACATGGTCCCCAAGAAGACTGCAGGAGACTGGAGACCATGCGGTGACTACCGATCATTGAACACAGCCACCATGACGGTCCCGTTACCCAATTCCGCATATTCATGACTTTTCCAATGATCTTCCCGGGAAAGAGATCTTTTCCAAAATTGATCTAATCAAGGCGTACCACCAAATTCCTGTGGCTCCCGATGACATCGCTAAAACAGCGATCACAACCCCATTTGTCCTATTCGAATTTGTTCGTATGCCTTTTGGCCTCCGAAACGCTGCCCAAACATTTCAACGTTTCATTGACCAAGTTTTACACGGACTAGACTTTGTGTTTGTCTACAGTGACGACATACTCGTCGCCAGCAGCAATGCACAGGAGCACCTATCTCATCTGAAGTCTGTCTTTGAACGTTTGGATCACTATGGCGTCACCATCAACACAGCCGAATGCATCTTCGGTGCCACCTCTATCGACTTTCTCGGTCATCGCATCGACAAAGACGGTATCAGGCCATTGCCGGAGAAAACCAACTCAATTTCGGATTATCCATTGCCTCAATCTATCAAGAGTCTCCGTCGGTTTTTGGGGATTGTTAATTATTATTGTCGCTTTATCCTCAATTGCTCTGATACGCTGAAACCCCTAGCTGATTTGCTGCAGAATAACCCCAGAAAGTTTGTCCTTACCCCAGAGGCCACCAGTGCTTTCACTTCCGTCAAGCAGGCCCTGGCAAACGCCACATCTCTTGGCTATCTCAGTACTGAGGAACGTGCACATTTAGTTTTAAAGACCGACGCACCTCAGTCCGCTGTCGGCGCCGTTTTGCAGCAGGTCATTGGCGATGAAATCCGACCACTATCCTTTTTCTCCCGGAAGCTACAGCCTGCAAAAACGAGGTACAGTACCTTCGGCAGAGAACTGTTGGCTATCTACCTTGCCGTTAAACATTTTCGACACGTGTTAGAAGGACGCCAGTTAACTATCCATACTGATCACAAACCGTTAGCGCACGCCTTCAGCACTGCGCCAGACAGGTACTCTCCGAGAGAGACCCGCCACTTAGACTTTCTCTCTCAGTTCACGACGGACATCCGTTACATCGATGGTCCAAACAACCTAGTCGCGGGTGCTCTATCTCGTATGCATGTCCATCACCTATCGGCATCTTTTATCGATCTAGAGGCCATGGCGGCGGACCAGCAAAACGATGCAGAATTTAATCACCTGCTTTCTCATCCATCCACGAAATTCATTCAACTGCCCTTCCTGCACTGCGAGTCTGAAATTTACTGTGTAATCTCGACCGGTAAACCTCGACCCTACGTCCCCTCCAGCTACCGGCGAAAACTTCTTGATCATTTTCACTCTATCTTTCATCCCAGTATCCGTTCTACCGCCAAACTTATTACTGACCGTTTCATCTGGCCGAACATGCACAAGGACCTACGCGGTTGGGCCAAACACCGTCTGTCTCGTCAACGAAGTAAGGTACACCGGCACACCATCACCACACCTGGCGCTTCAAGTGTGCCCGACGCCCGTTTCAAACACGTTCACGTTGACATAGTAGGCCCACTTCCACCATCGAACGGCTTTACCCATTTGTTGACTTGCATCGATCGTTTCACACGCTGGCCACAAGCAACGCCCATACGCGATATCTCAGCTGAGAATATCGCACGGACATTCCTGGGAACCTGGGTATCCTCGTTCGGCGTACCTGCTTCTGTCACTACTGATCGCGGTTCTCAGTTCACATCCACGCTGTTTCGTGATCTGCAGCACTCACTCGGCTGTGAACACTTTCGAACAACCGCCTACCACCCGGCGTCAAATGGCTTAGTGGAACGATTCCATCGTCAACTCAAAGCCGCCATCTTCGCTACAACTTCTGGCCCAAACTGGTCGGAAAACTTGCCGCTCATTTTGCTTGGCATCCGCAACACTATCAAGCAAGGCATCAGCTGCACGCCTGCTAAACTTTTCTATAGCACCACCTTACACCTGCCAGGCGAAATGATTACGGACTCTAGAACCACTGGCGAGATAGACCCAGCATCTTACGCTACACGTCTGAAACTGGTCTTGCGTAATTTGGAGCCCACCCCGACAAGAAACATCCCGAGGCAGACCCAAATGCATGAAGATCTGCATACTTGCCCATTTGTGTTTATCAGAGTCGACACACAAAAGAAATCTCTCTAGCCACCTTACGATGGTCCGTTTAGAGTGCTCGAACGCATGGACAAGTATTTCATCATCAACCGTAATGGCACTCGTGGTTCAGTAAGCGTCGACCGTTTGAAAGTGGTCTATGTAGAACTTTCTGACATGCCTCCTCCGCAACCGGCCATGAACACCCCTCCGTTTCACCCAAGTCTTTTGAACAAACCAACTACGCAAACTTCACAAACAGTTTCAGAATCTGCTACACCCGCCAATGATGTACAGCTGTTTCATCCCTCTCCACCACAAACACGTTACGGACGAACGCGCAAACTTCCCGTCCGTTTAGCAGATCACACAAACCAATACCATTCATTTTCTTTTCGAGCGTCTCATACTCCAGTCAACGCTCTAGCAGGGGAGTTCCGTAGCGTTCTGTACAGCAATTTGTACTTTATAATTTTCATCGTTCGCTCTTTTCGCCTTTATCTACTTCAATTGTACAGTCTATGTTTGATTGATTCGATGATCAGTAATTCAGAATCTACTTCCGAGGTCGTGAGCTGTGCATCTTCTCTGCGTTCTGTGCCGCTCGTGTACAGGTTTTGGGAGAGTCAAATACTAACGGAACCAACCATCTCTTTTCAGCGAAAATATCTTAGGAGTAACATTGCGGATCGTTTCTGTCGAATATTTTATTCCGTGTAGTGGAATTTCCAAACTAACGCACTTTCATGACCTACTGTAAGTCATTTCATTTTGGTTTTTACCACATTTTGGATCCGCATTCATACTCGAGTAATTTGGCTGTGATTAGATCAACTACACCCTTTTGGAATCACGCGCCAGCACATATTTTCTGTCGTACTTTCTCTCTGAAATCTGTGGCTAATCAAACATCATGACAAAATTTGATGTCGTAAACTAAGGCGGATTCACATAATCGTGGCGTTCAGACTTCTGACCGCAAATCTTACTCTGTCTTCTACCCGTTGTGCAGAATGCTGATGCATGCATTTTTCGAAAAGCAATTTGTGAACAGCCGCGCATACACCTGGGTTTTCACGTAAGGCGTCGTAGAGCGTTACAAAATGTTGAAAGTCGTATGAACCGTTAGTCAGCGGAACAAGTAGATCGGCGTTTTCATACTAAACCTAACCCGCCTGATTGATGATACGGAAAAATGGCTGTTTTCATTAATATCTGCGTGCATTGCAGATATGTATGACCCGTTTCCTTAAATCAAAAAATTCGTGCTACGTAAATGGTCTGAAGAAGTGATTTATTCGTTTAAAATGAGTCCTCGATAGGTTTTCCAGGTGCACCACCAACACTCCATTGTCGATGTTGATAACCTTTGGTGTGAGCAAATTACAACCACAAAAGTCGAATCTAAATTCACACATTGGATGTATTTTCCATGAGTTCAGACACTGGTCAAAATATGCTGAGTGGATACTGGTCATTCACCTACTAACAGTCTGGGTGTTCCCACCGAGGAGTTCGGTGATGTGTTCGGTCCTTTGTCTTTTCAATAGCCCAAATTATGAACAAGAAGCCTTCACAGATGTCCATCGTCGCTTGGATATTGTCCTCCCTTGCTATCAGATCGCATGTTGCGTAGTGCTTCGGCGTACCGATGTCGAGTACAAGGCCCGCAGCCGGACGGTTTTTATTGTGGTCATGGTACAGACCAATTACTGCAATTGCCTGAGACCCGTATAGCGTCATTAATTAGCAATGGTCACCAAACATACTTCGAACCGCATCAGCTCCCTCAATCGTACAACATCGGAGAGGCGTGTTTTCATGTATGACACCAATCCATTATATGTCTGCAGCAGCGTTAGAACGAGTGATTTACACCACAGTTGACCACATGCAGTTGGGGTGTATTTATTGTTTGGAATAACTTGATGGAAATATAGCTGAATGTCACTGGGAGTTTCTGAATGGTCGCAATATCGTAGAGTATGATTACCTGGCGATCTTTTCGTTTGTTCATCAGGCTCTTTCAGCTACTCGTAAAAAGTAACGATTGTAACCCAAAGCTTCTGGCTGCAGTTAAATGTAGGAGAGTTCAGCTATATGCACCACGGAACCTGGAAGTTCTTTTGCGAGTGTATTTTATCGAAACGTGATGCCTCAATTGAAGGTCCGCAGCAGCACGTTCTTTAAATTTTGGCTCCGGTATTCTTCTTTATTTTTTCCGTGTAATGAACAGCAGGCAATCAGCCTTTACTTTGCCGTGAAGGATATAGATGCACAGTTGACACACCCGTTCATATGTCAGCGAACGTTTTCGCGTATGACAGGAATGTTCGTTATTCGAAACCAGATGATGTTTGTCCATTTGATACAATCTAGCTAGTTCATTCCAGCAAGCCGAGAGACGTCTCCGGCAGTGGGAGCGCACACAATCAGTCTGTAAAAACAGTGCAATGGAGATGTCATACCTCCTCCAGCTAGTTCGTCAGTTTTACGGTAATTTTTTCGCCAGTATGACTACCGTAGGTATAGATACTGTTCTCGCTCACCTCTTCTGGACATTAAACGTGCCTTCGCCAATGATGAACTTTGGACAAGCTCTATATCTTATGAAGTACTAACTACAGGAAGTAAAATTGCAAATGTTGGGGGAAGTCTATTTTCCCCAAGAACAGTTTAATGTTTGAGATATCCCTGGAAATTAAATTATAGATTCTGAATTTCATTTTTTCCTGCCACAATGAGCTAAAATTTAATTGAGTGATCCATTTCACTTTTAATGTGCTAGTTTCAGTGGGGTCTTTCAAGGCTGTTCAAAAACTATATATATGCGAACGCTGGTCTGTCGGATTACATTTGTTTTGAGACCGAATATATTATCGGTTAAGGTTCACGGTGTTCTGTGTTCTTCTGGGGTTTTCCAGGTAGAGTTAAGCGCTATTCTACCTGTTCGTTAATCGTATATTTGTGCGCTGTCATTCCTCGTTATTATTGACAACCGGGTCATAGAAAAAATGGTGTCACCTCATCCCTTATAGAACAACTTGTCAAGATATAGTGTGTAGTGAGATCACCTTCGACTTCCCCAAAATTCTGAACTCCCCGCGACGTGAGATTGGCCTTGTCAGTACCACCGCGCCGGTTCACATTACCTTGTACATGTAAATTTTCTACAAACCAGTAGCATCAGTGTTAGTGGGCCGGCATAAGTATCGCAGTTATGTCCGTAGCTGTATGATGAATCCGCATAATCTCTACTGCTGTAGGCTACAATCACTAGGATGACAATGTTGAGCTATTACCGTTAGAAACGCCGCTTAACCAGTCTAACGCTTGTTTGAATTCTGATGGTCGACTGGAATTTTCCGTTGACGCACTTTTTAACTCTGGCGGTTGCTGTGCGGTTGTGCTCAAGGTGCTCTCACGTCCAGCTTCCCAGCACCCCTCAATTGTTACGTTGAAGTCTGTTGTGGACGGTAAGTAAATCAATAAATAAAGTTTGTTCGCAGATTCACCGTTTTCTCTTTGCGACTTCCGATTCACGGTAGCATAATGTTGGGGAGAATCTGGGCGTACGAACTCAGGAACCTAGCACTGCAAGTGAGATAATGGGAAACTATCAAGACATGGTCGTTTTAATTCGATTTCTATCCATTATGTATTGAATGTAGGTATAAGAAGGTGGCTTCATTCGCTCATCGGGACCTACAGTAACATAATGCAGTAAACGTTTATTTTGATTTGTGAAAATGACCGCAAAGCTCAATGTGTTGGCAATATCAGGATCAGATAAAAGCTGAGTCATCAATGCGAACACCGTTAAAACTACTCAACGCGCTATATGAACGTCCTGTTGAATAAAATCAACCTTAAAGAAGAATGTGTCAGCAAACGCCCACCAATAGCGATCTCATTGCATTTCATCGATTGTAGCATGTTAACTTTCTAGAAACAAGAACTTTAAGTCGGCTCACAGGTAACCTAGATGATACCCACACAACTATCCGCCTCTTTTCTGCTGATAATGTTGTCACCCTAATTTTTTTCGCGTGCTATGCTAGAAGCTTGTTTTCGTGGCCTCTGATCATGGAACGATTACTTGTTGATGAGAGTTTCGTTTATCCAAGTACGCGATAAATAGAAATTGCATTGTAAGCGGTAACTCTCATTTAGATTAAACGTTACGTACAAAAAAGTTATACGACACAACCGAGCAAAAGGATGTGAAGTTGACGTCACCCGCCCTTGATTACATCTCTCGCATTCGCATACAGACTGAAACATTTTTCAACAAAGCAGCCGATCCTAGTTTCGCTTATTATTATGGACGGTCAGTAGTGCAAAACTTTGCCACAACCTGGATTGTTGCTGCAACGCACTTCGCGTTTGACAACCGGGTTGAACAGTTTGCCAATCACTTTGAATTAGTCGTATGCAAACGCTTGTGAATAGTACTCAGGTTGTTGATTGGCGATTTAGTCAACTGCTGAATGTCATCTATGTTTGTTTGCAGCTTGTGTGTTTAGACGAACTACCCAGCTTTGGAAATTTTAACGGAATCGGAGTTTCTGACCTGTTTCAGAAGTCCTAATGGAAACGGTCAAACTACCTGGTCATTGTGCACATGCGAAGCTGCACGTACGTTGAGGTCTGATAATGTGGTAGCACTTAACATAAGGCAATTCACACAGCGATCGATACGATAGTCCTACAGAAGTGTGGACGGAGTTCTAGCCTGACCTACGGCAAGGACTCGCACCATTGACCAGCTCTGATAGTGAAATTCGAACCTAGTGCTTGTGATCGGAAGCTGCTGCCCCGACGATCTACCTGAATACGAAAGCTGCGAACAGATGTGGGTGGTTTTCAACGTGAAATACGAAGGTCTTTTGAGAGCCTTGATTCTCAATACAACGTTTGCTCCGCTAATTCTGGGTGACGACCCCAAGAATATGAAACACCGGTTAACTTCAAATCACATGGCTTGCCGAAAATCCTGATGAGTGCATTTGGTGCTGCCAGTCAAGTCGACGGTTTCGCGGGCATGAAGTGGAAGGGGCATTCAATTCTTTTCTCAAATCAGTTTCATTGGATTAGGCATTCTTTGTTCCGTGGAAGTGCGCAGAGATCAACAGGTGTCACACGAGCCTGTAAGGCAGATCCGGTTACATACAAATATAACTTTGTTCGATTTCGCTTCTCCCGTAAGAGCATACGTTGGTCAGGCGATATAATCTCACAATCAGCCTGCTACACTAGGACACTGCCCACTCTGCTGTTGTTCGGAACTAGAATCAGTCCACCCCACGTTGTCCAATAAACTGACGTAGCACAATGGTGAAACGGACCTAATGTTGGGAGCTAAATACTCAGATGGTGCATGGTCTGTTCAAAGAATGTGTTATGTTATCAGACGTGATCACATACACTCATCTGCACATGACACTGGTCTCAGGTTGTCGCGGTTGCCACAATCACCAGTGCTCAGTTCCCTTGTGTGCCAAGAACCATTTCATGTGGTCTGTTCTCTCACGTTTCTTCTTGTGTTTTTCTCAAGGTTAGTAGGATATCAAAATCCACGATCCTGCAATAATACTGAACAATAGTGATGTGAATGAATGAGAATGAATCGATAACGTTCGATAAAGATTTTGAAGGTTGGAGGAAAGTTGGTACGGAAAGGGAGGCAGACAGATAAACCCCGGTATGACAAATAATAAGTCACGTTCTCTGGTCACTTAACGGGTATTCGGATTCGAACGAGACAGTGGAGCAAAACGTGGAATAAGTTAAATCTGGTAAGTACAGGGTACAACAAGTCACACGTTTGAGGTCAGTTTTGTGAAATGCTAATGCAATCGGAACACCGATACGGTAAGCGCGGGAAACATACCTAGTCCCAAAAACTTGAAATTTCCAGTCAGGTTACATTATTTTGTTAGAATGACCGGAACATCTTACTGACTTCATGTACCAACCCCAACACTTTGTTATTAGAAAAGCGCCCCATCTACTTGATGCGTGGTTACCGTTTCCCAGGAACGGTAACCAAATGCTGATTGTCGCCATACAAGCTTTCATACGGATGTACTGAGAGGCGTTGATCAACACGGAAGTGATCAATTGTGCTCTGAATGCCCCAAAACGTTCATTTTTCAATAAAAACAAAGCTGCTTCCTAACAGCATCCGTTTATTGCATTTTGAATTATTATCCGGTAATTCCCATTGTCTGAATTCTTGTGAAATAAAACTGATCATATGGCTTATGCCCAGCGTCAAGTGTTGACAAGCGCCAACCCGTCAGGAGCATCCGCATATACACATCGTCCTGAATCGCAAAGTGAACGAAACATAGCAATCGCAAGTTCAGACTGCAAGTGACCAGCGAGCTTTCTGAAACTGTAGAGCTGCATTACTTAAGGCCATATATAAAAGGCGTCCAGCGCCGATCAGTTTGATGGGAAAATCCGTTCTGAACCATGGGATCATTGCCTGAAGTCTAATGCATCGTAATTGTCTAAACCTAAATTACCAGTCCTTTTCAGAAAAGTGAGGCGGGAGCCAAAGTGAGCCTAAGTGACTTCAAAAGCGTTTGAAGCGACAGATTCTGGGGTTCAGATAGCCATGAGTTCATGGTAGAATAGTTGACATTACAACCGAAGTACCGCCACATTTGACACTGCGTTTGTTCAGTTCACACTCTAAACAACTGTCAAACAGAGGTCGAATTTGCTGAACATCTGTATAATTAAGAAAATTTGTTTTGAATACATTTTGTCCACCTCTGAGCAGACAATCTACGCCCACCTTTGTCCTTGTTTTCTCTCTTCACGAAGAACTATTCTCAGTGGGATGTCGAATTCACCACCTCTCGAGCCAAAAGCCGAAGCTATTGTCAGCCCGGTCACCAGATTTGAGCACTGTCACAGGGTAACTTTTTATAAGTCGAGTTTTCCTCGTTTCATATATCGTGACATCATTATTTCAAGTACGTTTGCCCGAAAACGTTTTTGTTTCATTTCACATGTTCACACCATCACTACCAAGAACGACTATACTTCAGCCGTCCGCACTGACGTTTGGCTGTCTGACAACCATCGAGAAAAGAACTTACCCTTACCGATAAAAGGTGGGGAAGGAACGTATGTGCAACTTGAACATTCGAAATCAAAATTTCACGAACGAAGAGCAGACCTCTAAGTAAGGGTAAAGTATCGCCTACAGGACGGCTTACCTACGGCTTTCAATGTTCAGCAAAATAAATCGTGCTTTCTTCACAAACGACTCGGCCAAACAACGGCAACCTTCACCTCTCCGAGTTCTATTGGATACAAGCCTGCCTATGGAGTCTAGTTACCGACTGTGAGCCACGACGGATCGAGCCTGGAGAGATCAACCAGCAGCGTAGTAGCCATCCTCTAGTGATTGCCTTCATTACTCTAAGCTAGCTTGATGGCCATCCACCCCGCATCTCGCACAAGTCAGCTGACGTTACCGTTTGAGGAGAACTCCTTTTTCTTCGAAATTTCCATCTCATCTCTAACCTCACCGATCGTGAGAGAACGTAAGAACCTGTCAACTTGGGACAAACCTACAACGACGGCGTGTCCGGTGTGAGCTTCCCTTAGCTAGATCCGTCCCTCTATATGGTGCAATACCAGAATTAATGAAACGACGGAGTAAACTGGATAACGAGAACTGTCGCCCGTTCCCAAAGGGGATGGAACAACAATTCAGCTCGGTAGCCACACGAGCAAGGGACGGCAAAGTCGTGCAAGTGACGTGAGTTCACGTCAGGCAATGTAGGTAGGCCTGCAAGAAATGCGAAACGGACAACTTCGTTTGAACAGCCCTGACTGCATTTCCATTAAGGGCGTCCGCGACAATTTGGATTTATTACGAGTGAACGTTCACCCATGATTATCTCATCTGGACGTGTAAACTTCCCGGCATGAGAAGAGAAGCTGTAAAACCCTAAACTACTGCTCATAAGTTACCGCAATATGATCACAGATCGCAGATAAATGCGGTAACTTAGCTTTTTATCAAAAGAAAATTTCCTGCTTCAGAACATTCTAGACAGACCATGTACGCGACGGCCTAATAAAACCACTGATTCTACTTGATTCACCGTCTATGCAGACCTCGAAGCAACAGAGGATTTGAACGGAGGCCAACCCAAATATTTCAATATTTCAATATTTGCTCATCTCAATGATATTAATTACTCCTTGCTGAACGACAGCTGTTGGACTAACGACGTTATCTGACCAGTAGGTGGCAAAGTTATCCGTACGCTGATTGTATTTGGTATCTGTGTGCACCATTTTCCGCAGCCATTATCTGGAAAGGTCCATTCTTATTAGTCCAGCACACGTTACAAGTTCTTGTCCAGTTCACAAGTTATTGTTCGAATCATATAGCGCACATTGATGACAAGAGATTTTTCTCGATTTTTCGGATGTGCAGAAATACCGGAATTTGGGTTGTTCGCCGACTCTTGACCAAACTCACCAAACATAAACCGCTGCTTTGGAATTGAATGCGCAGTTCAGAAGAAGGACCACAATTCCAATTCTGTCCGTATCCATCTATCGAGTGGTCCAGTAATAGTTCGCGGATGAATGAAGCTCTAACTGTACTCTCAGTAATCACACTGAAATCCAGTTGAATGTCATAGTGTGCTCGTGAATTAGGATGGTGACGATTCCCCAACTGAATCCGAAGAAAAACAAGAACAACTCCGGTTTCTAACCTCATGCACAAAGCACGATCGAGAAGACCAGATAACACGTCGAACAGAAACCACGATCTACGATTTATAACAAAGTTTCCGAAGAAAACTAAGCGGACGAACGCCACAACGACCACTCCGAACATGGATAACGCCTAGAGTAATCACGTATTAGCGTGCTGCCGAAATTGCAACAAAAATCCTCACATCATGAACGCAAGACAGGTGAAACTCAAACAAGTGCTCTCAAAAGTATGCATGAGCGACAAGTGTAAAAGTTCAGTATAGAACGCGAACATACGACTTCAGATATGAGCGACGGACATTGTTGACTTAATTAAATAATAATCGGGGTTAAAATGTTTGCAACAAGAAAACCGGTTGATAAGGGCAAAAAAATCATTTTAATTTGACATTCATTTGCAGCTGCTGACTACCCGAGCGGTACGTGCATTAAAATGTCTGTTGTAAACCACTACCAAAATTGGGTTTCTGACAGCCAACACTGATATTCGGGTTCCACATGATTGAAGTTTTTAAAGTAGGACACATCATCATACACGTACGGAAACCTGCTCGGATGAGCTAGATAATTGCAGAGTTTCAAGATTTGTAAATTCCTGAATGAGCCTCGATATCGTTCGCAAGTATTCGTTATTTTTCTCAACGGAAGTGGATGATTCTGTTTTAAAATCTGATCACCTGCCATTATTCTCGAAGATTCCACGTTCGCGCATGTTTCTGAGTCCTTTGGGATGAAAACCGTGAGGAACCTAAAAATACAGTCGCTGAGCAGCGAATAACGCTCGTTTGAAGGCGGTCTTTTTTCTTTCTTGTTGGGGAGGATTCAATTTGCGAAAATTGATTCCAGCTGTTCGCGTTCTGATTGTCCCTGTCAGTCGCGATACTCTCGCGTTTAGTTTGTGATCGAGGTACTGCTCTAGGTCTTTTTGTCCGTTTATGCCTTGCTCTTTCAGAGGGTCGTAACAAATATGTTGATGTCGAAAAGACTTGGAAGTTGTTCTGCCGCCTGACTTTGAATGTGACAAAATCAATGTTAGCACACCAAAATGCAGGGAACATACTGAAGCTGGCGCTCTCGGAAACAACACACGGTACACTCGTTTTGGCTCAGCAGAAGTTTGTCTGATGATTCCACCCGGAACAAATAGGTAGTTACGACGATTATTAGAAAGCTCACAACTGTCAGTTATTATCCAAAAAACAGCAACCTTCTGCTCAGGATTTCTAACTCACCAATATTCATCATTTTATACGATTGTGATCCTTTACAATTAGCAAAAAGATTTTTGCACGAAATACCACTGTCGGTTCAGCTCTCTGACTCGTGCTATGGAGAGTTATTCAAAACTGACGAAATCTTGTGTCTGCATGTTCAGGTGTGCTGAACGAATGGTCAACGAAATTAGCTCAGACTAGAGAGGAAAACAACTAACCTATAACGATCGAGGTAAACGCTGTATAAATTTCTGGTAAGCGTGGTCATTCTGCAGACACACTGAGTAAGCATGGTGCTTCAAGACTGTGAACGCTCGGTGACTTCAATACAGTTGAGAACGCGGCAAAATCGGGCGCACGGTGTGACTGCTGACATCCCATAATTGATTGTGGCGAACCCACAACACGGCGTTTCAGCTATTGATACAGGGGATCGAGGCAACGGCCCAAGGTTCCCGGATCCAGTCGGTTTTCCTTGCTCAGTGTCAGCGGGCTTCTGTTGATCTGAAAGGCGATCATTGACGTGCCATGTAGCCATCATGTGTGATAACAATGGAAGATTGCAAAAAGCTTGACAGCTGAATTCAGCGTGTTGGAACTGGTCCAATAAAATAAAACCCTGTCAGTTATCACTATCGACACTCGATCGACAATGAAAAGCAAAACTTCAGCGCGTTGACCTCGTGTATTATTACCGACCCTGGAAAATGGAGAGTACAGATAGACACGTCAAGCTAACGGGGCACGGAGCGAGCTGTGAGTTATTAGCCCCGGGCCGGATGTTACAAAATAGGTAGCTTGACTAAAACAAAAGTAGGTACAAACCAAAATCATAGAAAATGTACAATGAATGCGACTATCGAAATATTATTTATTATAGTCGCTACAAGCGCATATCCACACACTGGGTGCATTAACTGTACACCGATGCGCACACAGGTTTGGGGGCGAGCGAGTAGGATATGTTGGCTTGACTTCAGTAGTACGGTCATGTTGCAAAAGCGTGAATTCATTGCATGTTAATCCGTAGTTCGTTTCGTACTTTACATTTTACGGTTGATAATTCATTGTGTACATTGCATACTCATATCTACTAGCAACCACTAACTTCTCATAAGCACAACTTACTGACTCACCTTGCACAGAAGGCCCCTGCCTTAATTGTAAATATTCCCAGATGCTACGCAGCAAGTGTTATGGTTGGTATATGCATTCTTTGCCAAAGTTCAGGTAGCACACGTTGTCCTACTTCTAGATATAACTTGATACATAGCAACAGTTGTCGGGTTCTATACAGAAAGTCTTGAACACCGTTGCATACTATACCGGCACAGTGAGTAAATCACTCCCGTTGCACTTCTACAAGAGGCGTTTTCAGGTTGAATGGCTCGTGCAGCTGGCCAGCAAGGCAGCAAATGTTGCCCAGGATTAAACTTCAGAAGTGAAGCGCTTCACACATTCAGTCACCCTTCTATGAGGGGCTGATGTAATGGAACCTTCAACGTCCGCAACATCTCAAACCTCCCATCAAGTGAAAGTTGCGTGATTAGTACCACCTTACTTGTTCGCATCATCTTGAAAGTATATATTCAACAGAAAATATTGACAGCAAAGATACTGTGTTAGCCTGAGTATGGTAGCATAAGTGGTGGTTAGATAGTGAATCTTTGTCAGCTTTACTACTGTAGGCTACGTTCTCCAAGATAGAAATTGTCAGCTACCACCGTTGGGAAAGCAACCCAACCAGTCCGACGCTTGTTTGAATTCTGAAAATTCACCAGAATTTCTGTCAAAATTCGTCGTGTTTGCCGGCCGTTTTGTCTAAATCTCTAGCACCATTACTTGCTGCGTTAAAATCCGCTTGTGAACCGTGAGCAATTCAAAAAAAACCTTTGCTTGCAGGTACATTATTTTCTTCTGGTGACTCCCTATTCGTGTTTACATAAGTCTATGAGGTTACAAGGCCATACACTGGAGTACGAACCAGGGAGCAAGCACTGCGGTGCCCTTTATGAGTCGTTGTTAGGTGTCACGAAGAAACTTTCTCGTTGATGACGTCCTAATCCCGTTCATAATTCGACCGTTTGTCTGAAGCATGTTGGGTTCTAGTCGCGAATGTACTTAGTAGTTGGACCTCAGCTAAGTCATTTTCTGCTTTTCAGTTAAGTTTTGTTCCTTCCTTCGTAAATTTGATGCAGTTGGACGCCGGGAATGACCACCTTTATATCGCTCTCATTGAATATTGATAATCATACTGGTAACTGATAGTGATACCAACAAGCCCTGGTTATAATCACCTCACTTTCGGCCACCAGAGATTGATGTTCGTCTTCAGCAGTCGTTGACACCAGATTGCTGACGAGCCACCGATATGGCCGCTCAGCTGGCAGCTTCGTTCTTGCATCGCAATGTTTCACGTTATTAGTAATCCTTATGCCATGTCGCATCCAATCCCTTTTACCTTACCAACCCTTTCACTACAAATTGTGTTATTCCTCCACACTTTCATTCACGTATGTGCATATCCAGTTACATCATGTCTGAATTTATCTCTGGCGACAATAACGTGGTTAAGTTGATATATCAGACCCATATATGCGATAATGATTTCTCTGACAATAACATGGTGTATTACGTTGGGGCATTTGAATAACGGAAGTGAAAAATGAAATCAGAATGATTTTATGGTGAACTCTGGTGACTTGGACTTTGTCCAGATTTTCACAATAACTCTGCTCAGAGATGAGCATGTTCCTCTGGTTCCGAAATAAGAAGGTGGGGCTAACTGACGAAACCAGAGGTCAACGTCGATCACTATTCTCAGAACCCGCGTTGTCAATTTCACGCCTAGTCGTGACTGCAAGGATTCATTGAGTCGCATAAAGAGCGCACGGATTAAGATGCAATGAATTCACGCTTTTGCAACATGACCGTACTACTGAAGTCAAGCCAACATATCCTACTCGCTCGCCCCCAAACCTGTGTGCGCATCGGTGTACAGTTAATGCACCCAGTGTGTGGATATGCGCTTGTAGCGACTATAATAAATAATATTTCGATAGTCGCATTCATTGTACATTTTCTATGATTTTGGTTTGTACCTACTTTTGTTTTAGTCAAGCTACCTATTTTGTAACATCCGGCCCGGGGCTAATAACTCACAGCTCGCTCCGTGCCCCGTTAGCTTGACGTGTCTATCTGTACTCTCCATTTTCCAGGGTCGGTAATAATACACGAGGTCAACGCGCTGAAGTTTTGCTTTTCATTGTCGATCGAGTGTCGATAGTGATAACTGACAGGGTTTTATTTTATTGGACCAGTTCCAACACGCTGAATTCAGCTGTCAAGCTTTTTGCAATCTTCCATTGTTATCACACATGATGGCTACATGGCACGTCAATGATCGCCTTTCAGATCAACAGAAGCCCGCTGACACTGAGCAAGGAAAACCGACTGGATCCGGGAACCTTGGGTCGTTGCCTCGATATTTTCAGTGAGTCTTTTTATTACTGCATATATATGTATATGATAAGTACCGGGAACAGCTGTCTGTGAGCTTGACCCTTATGAATAATCTGGGTTTGATGGGGCAAACTCGATTTTTCGCAATTATTATTATTTGGTGTGAAATGCGTAGATCGTTGTACGTTGCAGTGCCTGTATTGAAATGATATCCCAATATCTTATTCACTTCGAGGTTTTCCGCAATACTTCCAGTGCTCTTAATAAGTGCTGAAGGGACAAACATATTACTGTTAAGAAGTATCATTAAAGATGGCAATAAACACCGATCAACAGCTTCCGTGTATAGTTAGTGGCTGAGTCACTGGGTTGCGGACAAACACTCAAATAACAGTACGGCGATCGCATCCGGAAAATCGATTCAATGTGGACAGTTTCGCAGATTGTTGTGTGTCTCTGAAATGTTGAGCAAATAGTGCCATACGAACTAAATCCAAAGCATCTCAAAGTGGAAACCTCCCGAATTCTATTACAACCTGCGGCTGAGAACAATCTAAACACTACCTATTCATTGTTGTGATAGTATGTTTGTAACTACCTATTGGGTTACGTCTACTACAGGGCTACCAGTAATGTGGTTACCACCCCAACCCTGCCAACACGAGGGACAGAAGTCCGGCCGGGGTATGCATTAGTGGAGAGCTTTGTTCAGCGCAAACCAGCTGTCTAGTATCTCCTTACGAAATGGGTCAGTCTAGCGGCATTTTCAATGCAAATGCTTCTACCAATATGCGTTTTATTTGGTTTGAAGTGCTTTAAAGTGACCTTTGGACACAGTCGCTAATTGCAGCGTTATCTATGAATTAGATGTCGCTTCTTTGACGTATAAGATTATCTCTGTCATCTGCAATAACCATATTTACGTATGGTGGTCGCACCTAACTTTGTAATTTTTGCATACTTAACTTCCAGTATCTCGCATCATCAATTTAATCTTTACTGTTTACGGTTTCGTGAATAACGATGACCTGGTTTGTCTCATGCCTCACCCATCTTAAATATGCCTCTACTAGCAAACTATTCTCAGAAGTTAAGTAACAACGCAATGGATCAACGCGTGACATCGTTATTTCTCAACCCTCTACGCACCTCGAATTTGTGAGTTAGACTACGCGTTTTTCTGATAATCTTTTCACGAAGTGCTGAATCACAAAAACATAGATATGTATAATAGATTACCATTCTCCTTTCTACGGGTAGGTTTCGTGTGTATTGTTAAATTTCCGTGAGGGTGTGCAGCCTGCCTCGCTACGGTCGTTGTGGCCACTGGAGTCGCTGATTAGAAGCGCTATCCGAAATTGCGGTTTATTGTGGCCACTGATACACCTGCATCGACATAATTCCTAATACTCAGTCTTAGTCCTTTTCTTTCGATTTCCAAGCGACCTAGTAGCGTCACTGTTGAAGTGTGCGACAAATTGAGCCACTGACCGAAAGTGTGACAGATTTGTTAATGCAAGAGAGGTGCAGCTGAAGCCCAGACTTTCTGTGAGTGGTGTTATTTCGGAATTTGAATGTTCTGTCTGCTAGATTCTAAAGTCAACCTGTCCATAGACAAATTTAGGATCAGAGGGAAACACAGGACGCTGGTGCCCACTTGCCAAGCATCCAGGCAGAAGTACACGTTGAGATTTCTTCCATTCCATTTAAATATGAGGATTCAAAATGCCCACCTAGTCATCCTGGATATAACAAGTTGACAAACGTATATTCACGAGACATCCACTATGATGTCCATTCATTTCTAGTTTGAATAATGAACGTCTACCAGGGTGTGCGAGTGAAAGCAGTTGCAGTTGGACAAGAGGAAAGCAACTAAGTCAGTCTTATCTACCAACAGAGCGGTTTGAATAGTCTGTCAGTGATAACTCTGAGTGGCTGAAATGTGCGTTCATGAATAGTCAAATAGTCGGCCGGGGGGGTTCGAGGGCTTGTAAGAATTTCTTGTGACGACGTAACACAGAAAGACGTAATGGGTTGGCATATGTCTGAGCCGTTGCGAGGTTATGTTGACTGTTGTCCACGCGCTCTGCAGACGACGCGAAAAGACTGGCTGAGATTCAGGTAGCACCCGTGTTTGCCAGATATTCTGTGATAGCGCTAGTTATTGGCTTTCTTACTCTGCTTCTGATTCATAGTGAGTGATGCTGTGGGATGGCTATTTCGTATCAACGCACTCGAGAAATGACCCCAATGTTCTTCGGTGGCATCTTATGATGAAAGTCATGAAGTGATATTCGCTCATCTCCGCCGCGTCGGCAACAATATTCGGTTGCTAGTGATGAAATTTAGATAAAATATTTTGCCTGAACCTTGGGAGAAGGATCATCACGTCCGTTGGTTTAGAAAGTGGATGAAAACCTATACTCGCGACCTGCCATCCAAAGACGATCTGGCTGCAGGTCTTTTAAACGGCAGATGTCATAACGCACTACTGGGAACATTTTCGGTCGCGACGATGCGCTCGTGGTTTACTGGTACGTGCACGTCATCCCTAACACGGAACACAAGACGCCCATCCAAACTTATAACATGGTCAGCTGATTCTTCTCCTGTTGCTGTTGTGTTTTATTTTCGACCCTAAAAAATGCGTCAACGTGATAATGAATGATACACAAACATATGTTCATCAACTCATTTTATTTGTGACTTCAACAATTCGATTTTGTTTCGATGAGTCATCATTCCATTTGACTAGCGGAAAATTTTCTACGGCATAATTCACGCATGGTAACGGGAATGTTGGAATGGAGACTGCCACTTCTCCAACCCAGCCAGTCCGTTTACTTTGTATCGTCGTCTACAAATATTTCGCTTTCGGTTTGCCAAATGAATTAAGGTAGTTTGGAAATTACATTATCAGAGCATTTCGCGCAAGTCATGCGAATCACACTGATTGCCCGTCCTTTTGTACAGCTGTGATGTCGATCCATTCATCCTAATTTGTCCAGTCCTAGGAAGGAGTCACCAATGTGAAAAAGTCGGAATTAAAATGTGATATTTTTAACCTAACCTTGAGCCGGAGCTGTGAACAGCCTCTCGATTTTCAAACAAACCTGCAGGAAAGTCTCTGTTACAATACCTTCGGAGTGAATTATTGATCCTTGCCGTGTTCTATTTAATTGAAATTTTGATATCCTACAGCACTAGTATTTTGCTGAACTCCGGCTGAGAAGCAGTTACCTAAAACCATCGTCGCAAAAATACAACTCTTGTGCAGCATTTCTTCGAAAAGCCTTCAAAGGATACGCTCGCCCATTCGTGGTATACTAGCAATTTTGACAGAACTCGGATTTGTCTTCTCATAATGATAGACGAAGTAATTCTCGGTCCCGAGTATCACGTGACTGTCCCCGCTGAATGCTCCCAAGAAAAGCCGATAAACAGGTGCAGAAAGCAAACCGTATTGCATTCCGAAAACTTTTGTCATGGATGGAAGTACAGAGCAGTTATATGGTGCATACTGACCCATAAACATTCTCGTTTCAAGAAGTTGAGGGTAAGTTACCAAAAGTAGTAGCTAGGATCACTGAGCTTACAACGGTCAGTGGCGGGATACAAGTAAATAGGTACAAAAATAGCGGAGAGTACCTCTCGAATGTTCACGAAGTTTTTGCTTATTCTGATTGGGCAAAGTAATCTCCTAAAGAAAAGTGACGGCATTACACAGAAGATAATGAATTCTCTGAAGCACTTATATGTACAAAATCTTCGAGCATGAGCTCTATTTTGATGGGAAAAAGTAGCAGTGGATTGTACCTCCCAGCCAGGCAGAGCCGCTCGGTCAGAAAATTAGACTGAATGCTTAGGTAACAAATCGATTGCAACCACTGATTTATAAAACCGAATGCACCCCACCCTGTGCATGTTTTATGAGGGCACCCGTCTTTCCTATGATCAGACTATTTCAAAACGCAACCTTATGGATGCAGGAAACTATTAAGAGCGAAAAATGCGTCACTAAAAAGTGGCTTATAGAAATATCCTGTTAACCTCTACACAAACTGGCGACATAACAGATCAACAAAAATAAACGACGCACAGTCAACCACTGACTGTTTTTGGCACAATGAAGTTGCACTGACTCATGTGCCTACATTGCACTAGAGAAGGGAGAGGTTCTTAGTTTTTAGATAAGAGCAACCGATGCCGTTGGTGCTGCTGTAACCCGTCTCGTCGGCTCGAGGCAAACGCAACCGACTATTCAAAGTTTAAAGAATAATACAGCTTACAGTTTGCTTCAACTGGATGACTCCTTCCTCTGGGAAAACTGATCGTTTTCTCATTCTATGGACCTTGACTATTTCCGTTCTGTGAAGCTATATATTTGTCTCTTTACGTTCCATCTATAGCTACCAATCTTTGTTTTTGTAAAACAACCAAAATTGACCCTTTTGGCTGTGCTGTGGGTCTCCAGTGTGAAGTTCACTACCCTTTCACACGAAACGTATTGCTATTAGGCTGTATGCTGCAGAAAGGCAAGCATATCTGGAGAACAAAATTGGAAGTTTTTTTGTTGCTAGTAGTCCAAAAAATTGCCGCTTGAGCTGAAATTACCTGATTTCCTGCACTCAGATTTAGCATCACTGTCACAGTCACCGTCATCCACCTTCAGAAGTATCCGCTTTCTATAATTCGGTTGAATGAAATTGTTGACAGTATCTTTTCTTCACAAATCCCAATATAATTGTGACAAGTTATCTGTATGTCTAAACTAATTTAATTGCAAGCGTAAATAACTGCAACCCAAATGGCACAAACAGAATAATGACAAAAGTTTCTAACGTATCAGCATTTCAACTAATATAAATGTGGATACTACTGAAGAATAAAAAGGCCAACTGTCAAGCTGTTGCTGAAATCAATCGCGTGCCATCGATTCATTGAAGACTTTCGGAGCTATGCCTGGAACAAGAAGTATAATGAAGGTTTTAGGCAACAAGATATTACACGGGGTTGTTTTCACTGAGGCAAACAAGCGTGAAAAGACAACCAACTCTAGTCAATCGACTGGAAGATGAACTAAGAGGACAATGAATATCGCTCATACCTTCCCGTATTTATACGTATGTACTGGGTAAACAACTAACTCATTCAGCAGCCAGTACATAGTTGGTGGAGTTGTTTGGTATCAATTACCGATTCGTTTTCAAATACCACCCAATCGTCCGGTCAATAGTGAAATACTTGGAGGGAAGTCGGTTTGATAAGTTATGAAAATTCCAAAGGAATAGTGGGTTGCTGCGGCAATCCATAACTTAGGCGGATTATGCGTAAGTGTCATTTAAGCTCTTAAAAAACGCATGCTGGGATCCATAGCAAAAGCATACTTGGACTGTATGAAGCGTCGGCGCCTGTGGCAATACCCACAGTAATGATGTTGCTTAGACGGACGATTTAACAATCTCTCCGAGGGTTGGATGAAATATAAAGCGTGCGAAATTCAGCAATGAACGATCTAGCACCTATGTGGGTTTTATAAAACCTAATGATGATAATGGCTACGCATCTGTTTGACGTGAGAATATGTTAAGCATCTTAGTAGATCTTTCAATTTATGGGAAATCCAACCAAAATCTCAGGCAGGTATTGGGCCATCGATACAAACTTCATGCACGGACTCAGCAGACATTCTATCAGCTGAACTATGGGAGCTTGTTCAGAGGCTATAAGTTTCGCATTTCACTTCAAACGCTTACCAAACCCACTGTGTTACGTAGAATCCACCATGTGCGCAACGCAACCAGCTGCCATGGCAAAATTTCACCAGCAGCTCACAATTCAACTACCACTTATCAGCAATACTAATCCAAGGCTCAATAGACACGTTGTTTGGTGAACGGACTGAAGAATTTTGCAATTGCGGTCAGTTCTCTGGAACTCTTAGCGGCCTGCGTACGACATACTAGGTTATGTGGGTAACTAAGTCCAGATTTGTATTCCTAGACTAGCAACATGGTGTCATACTTCAAGGGACAGGACATCGTCTTGTCTGAACATGTTGTTAGTTCGCGTTCAGCTTGCGTCCAGATTTTTCGCAAATAAAATTGTGAACAGGACTGAATCGAGTCAACACCGATATTCAAAAACATACACTTGTGAAATCAATCAGTAATGGGGAGTGAAAGTATGTGACCTACCAGCAATCGGAAACTCATAACTGTGTTCAAAACACATATGGTCAGAAGAGAGCAACGGTTATTAGAGCACCCCTCCTGTTTTCCATCGAGATGATAAGATATTCCGGTTTTTCAAATACTGTTCTTCACGCCACTCAACCCTATCGTACAAATTGTGTAGTTCAACCATTTTTAATGTTTCCTACAACCTTAGGCTGTACAGTGAACAACCGCTGTGATCAAACTGTGCGGCTTTTGTGTGAACAATGGTATTGACCATGAAGTCTAACAACGCATCAAGTATTTTACATTCTGCAGGCAGTCAGAAATGCCCCCCGGTTTCGTAAGTGACAGAAAATGCAGTCATATTGGTGTTACGCGCTTTGCAAGTGTTCACAATGACAGTAACTTCATATACAGTAGTTGCATCTCTATGTGAAAATACAAGAAATTTATCTGTGATGAACTTCGAAGGTCCATTCAATACTTTGAGAAAACTTCACCAGAATTCACTTGTGATACAAGTGAGTTGATTCTGTGATACGATGCGGTAAAGTAGTATTATTCGCCTAAACAAACTTAAAACAAAAACACTGAGACTGTTATCGAGTTATTAGGAAAACGTTCAATCTCCATCGTTAAGATCGTTTTTGAATTGCTAACACAGGGACGCATCGCTGCAGGGTTGGAAGCAGTAAACAACTGATTTTCTGTAACCATTCTTCCAGTTTATTCGAGGTGTGTACTCACCAGACACCCCAATTTCGTTTTGAAATTGACATTGTTGTTCCAGTTTGGTTGGTGTGACTTTGCTACGGAGGACTCATTCTCACACACTCAGGTAAGTCCTTATTCTCGTTCATTAACAACAAGCACATTTCGGAGGTTTATAGACAGAAGTGTCTGGTATGCCAATGTACAGTCCTAATTTTGGTGCACGTTTTGAATCATGGTTTTTAGGAGTTCATTTGAAGGAAATTAGCGAAACTGGACGACACTCATCAAGTCAGAATGATGCCAAACAAACTTGAACTGGCGGAACGCGAATAACATGCCGAATCCAACATGCCGTTAATACGTTTGATTCCAATTTTGAAGAGAGACCTCCACATCTTTTGTAAGAGCCTGAGCCAATTTTCTTAGCTAGTTGAATGCAAAACTAATAAATTCGTAGCAAAGATTTAAATTTTCATTCTAGATAACAGAGGTTGGGGCTGCGTGGACGAACGGACGACCAACAGAAGTGGCTGATCTTCGTTTATGGCTTCCATTTCCAAAATTTCGCACGTACACCGAACCATATCTTCACCAGGGTTGGAAGGATGCCGACACGGACTTTCAGAGGCTGTCAAAGTCTACCCCATTTTAAACAAAATACCGGCATGGTAAAATATTTCATGAAGAGACCACCTATGCGCGTTTTGCAGGCACCGTTTAAGAAGCACAAATGCCAGCATCACAACAAAGGGAGACGCGAAATGTGGCACTGCCGAACTTTCCATCCACAGCAACCAGAAGTATCAAAGTAACTTCACGTTTCACTCATCTCGAAGGCACGCAAACTCTGCTGTACACAAGGTAGATATCTCATAGGAGCGGGGATATTTTGAAGTGTCTACCAACAATCTTTCCATCTAGCTGCAATGATATGTCGCCCCTGACATCATTTTCATTCAGATGTACGTCTGGACAACGAGTAACAGACCATCACTGACTTGAACTACTCATACCGCACTGGGCGTTCCCGATTATGCTTCGAAACACAAAGCTAAGACACATTGTTTCCCTTCATGTGACGACCTGCAATTCACAGAAACAGGCTACCCCACCAACCGGCCGTAGCTCACTCTACTTGGTCTGAATCAGATAATTCAGTCTCAACCCATACGAGTATATCTGCCACCGGCAGCCAACCCTTGACTACATGAAAAGCTGAGACGAATATCATCAACTTTCTCTATCAAAACACGCTATTGTGTTTCAAGACGATCTGAGGTACCACATAAAGAAAAAACAAACCCACCATTACGTACAGACTTCGAACCCGTATTTCCGTCGAACATCCAGGCTGGTATGCCGTACTATCGGCTGCAGGTGAGAAGTACCAGTTCCGGGGATCGGCAGTGCTCAAACACGTCAACCATCTGGTGTGTGCTACGCCCACTGCTTTGGCTGAGAAGCTAAAGTGTGTCATCTGCAGCCATAATAGTCCGCCCTGTAACCCGGTCAATCAGAGTCCGGTGAGCATGTGTATGCGACTACGTTTGTGGACAGTCATTTGAGATCACGTCGTACACCATTACATTCAATAAACTCAGTTCAGAATGCTCAGGTCCAATGCCCCCAACCAAACGCTATCTAATTATACCTCCAACAAATAGGATCAGAACAAACTGTGGTTTATGGATCGACAGTAAGTAATTAGAAATATCAATTTCAAATCAGTCATGTTTTTCTAGCTTGCTGTACACCAGTAACTCACTTCTAACTTGCGAACAGCAGATGTGTCGACATTTCCACGGTAAGGCATATAAACAACGTTGCAAGCGACAGACTGTACTGAGCCACAACATGCGGAGCAGACGAGATCCGATCTAGAAAACGAGGGAGACAGTGGAGGAATAAATACAGTTTCAAAGTTCCATTATGTTACACATTCCAAATTCAGTATCATAACCAAAAGCATGCACGGAATCTGACTAGCATACATCTAACGCGAATTTGTAAAAATCTGAAACACATTATTGGATGAGAAATTCAAGCGCACATGCCACACATACACGTAAGACAGCCAAATATCATTCCAGGTAGCCTGACTGTCAAAATCATTCTCACGTCTTTATGGTGTGAGCTGCATGTTGACGGGGGAAACGTGTCTCTACCTGCTTGTTGGGACGCGGTTTGGATTCTACCATCGTTTCAATTAAATCATTCTTTTGTTTTACACCCACGAAGTTAAGATCTTCCCCAAGAAGTAGCACGTGGAACATTCCGTGTTTTATCGTCATTGGTCAAGAGGTTTCGGGATCTTGTTTAACATAGCATTCATCAGTAGTTTAAACGTATCTTAGGACGAGTTGGTCTCAAGGTTGTATTCTTCATTATCATTTCTATCTCGATAGCGCTAATCATATCTGGATGCACATACATCTTCTACCTTCTACGATCTATTACGTTTGATGCAACTTTGTTCAGCTCATTCGAACGTACTTCATCACGTGATCGAACTTTGGTGACACAGCAAGTGCTGAAGTAACGTTGCCCATTTTAAACTGTACGGCTTCTTTCGCCGATCATACTTATTCCCGATTACCTACTCAGATATTTGAGATTGGTCCGTGGATAAAAGTGGAGATGTGTTGATATGAATATTTGGGTAAGACAGCATGGAATCTGAACACACATATTATCCTTGACGGAGGCAGTGCACACATGCGTTGATACGATCTTCTCAAAGCACATATCAACGCTTAGTTAGCCGACCTGCTCTGATTAACACTGAAAACAGCCCACCCTCTTCCGTTTATTCTAGTTGGTCAATAGAATCAAATTATCCCCGAAGACACCGTCGTAAACCACAGTGGACTGTAAATTGCCAATTCTGGCGCATCTTCCCTAATCATGCAGTGAAGCCTGTTTTTACCGAATGACACATGAAAACAGCCTATGCAATTTGTTCGAAAATGACATACCTACTGAACTACCTCTATTCGTAAGCTCATCCGAGTAAACTGACATTATCGATCGATCAGTGGAGTGGCGCAGAGGTGATATGGCAACCAAACGTAGTGTTTAGTTGTCTATATTGGTAATAAGAATCCGTGAAATTTGATCAAGTGCCTTTGCATGGACATGCGTAGAAAACTAACCGAAGTAGGATGGAACAGTTCGAAGCTCATACAAGGGATGACTCATTACATGAGTTATTTGCTTCATACATAATCCTGGAGACAAAACTTTGACGTTAAACCTTAGTTCTACAATCAACTCAAGAAATATGAAGTCATGCCCACTAAAAACAATGTCATGTAAAGAAACGAACTGCTTCTTTTGCAGAAATTCATACGGTGTATTTGCACATTGTGAAGTGACTATAGTCATACCCCAAAAGAACAAGTCGTAGGTCTTAGGGCAGATGTCCTTTTGCCGGATGTTCTATTAGTGGTTTTCCCGAGGCGTTTAGGCAAACGTTCTCAAGCTGCCACCTACAATAACTGTTCGTGAGTGGCAATTACTAATCCTTTATTTTACCGCTACCATCCAATTTCACTGAATTTCAGGGGCGACATTAAATTTTCGGTTATTCTGCTTTAGTGACACGAGAGATTGGACCTCAGGATAACACGAGATAATTTATACATGTGTGTCGAATCAACGGTCTACTATCTAAGAATGATACTTTGAAAAGCGACACAAAGCGTTTGTGTATAACTGAAGTTCGGCAAGCCAGTTAACTTTGGAAATAGCAGAAAGTTCCGGCTCATGTTGTTAGTACGATCTCCATGTGTGCGCCTGAACATAAAGTAAATACATGGATGCGAAGTGTTTGATTTGAAACTGGGGTAACTTGAATAGGACTATATATAGCACGCGGTTTTATCTGGAATATCTCAATGAAGGAAACGAACGATAGGAATAAAATCCGTCATTTTTCATGGCATTTCGTGACTAGTTGTGTCTTTTTTGTTTGTTTAGAAGCTAAGTGAATAAACAATGTGCGGTAATCTTGTCCGCGTGATGATCGGCAGGAAGGGTTTTCCGATTCGTCAGTAAGGATCACCATGTGGGTCCACTTCTGATCATCCGGAGACATTTAAGATTAACGCTACAACAGCTTCATGCCATTATCTTGTTTGCAGTTAAATAACTCGGTGATTGTTGGATAATTCAGTCGTGCATCAAAAAAGACTAACACAAAGATGATACTCTGAATCCTGCCACCGAAGTGAAATTTCTATCTTAGTTGGCATATATGCTACGCAGAATTCTATGGCAACAAATGAATTTGAACGGGAGTTCAAGGAAGCGGCAGCGAGTGGACATGCTGACTGACCTACTCTGATATGAGTGCGACAAGAGTCTGGAGTTTTCTGGGCACCTACATTGATCCGAATACTTTACACAGTGTTGCCAGTATCGAAGTTCATTCTGACCAGCGCCGATTTGTTTGATCTCTGGAGATGCCTCGGTGATGTTCTTGAACCTCAACTAAATCAAAGCGTGTTATTGTGCATTGTAGTTCCGTTAAAACCTACTCGAATGGAAGTTGGAAATGGGAAACTTTCAGATCAATTTATCAGAACATCCTAGGCGGCAGAATTATCCTTATAACTACGACATTTCTGTGTGTTGGTATCCAGTACAGAAATGCATTTTGTCGTATCACACCGTTGTTACCATGGCTGCGTTTTACATGGGCGGCGACTGAGGATAATTGTGCTAGCCGCGCTGTTATTTTCAACATTTCAGCTGACCGATGCAGCATATCAACTAACTCAAGTCTCTCGTTCCTGTAGTCATTTCTGTGTTTCAGCTCTGCTCAATCCATCAGCTAGAAGATTCCAGCCACATATGCTAGAAGAAAATAATTGTTGTTTGATCTCACCCGCTGATATTAGCGTTTGTGATCTCTTCCTCACAGAAACACTGTTTCCCCCACTACTTCGTTGAGCAGTTGTCAAAGTGTGCCTGTGTACGTCACAGCAAGAGAAAACACGCACACACCATCCTAATGTTTTGAAAGTGCACCTCATATAACGACTTGCCATTTGTTTCTGTTGACTTTGTGAACCGTGTTCGAATTTATCTACCCAGTTGATTTCAAGAAAGGTTGACGAGAAATTGTGCGCACACCAAGACGTCAGAACTAAGGGCAAAAACGAACCTATACTCACATGCCATCACATTTTTCTGGAGTGTGTAATTCGACGAAAGAAGGCTCGCCGTTTGAATGTAATCTGCTATCGACTTCTGAAAACCATTTGATCTGTAATTCACACTGTAGAGATCCAAAGCCGCCTTCATCATATGAACATCGACGACTGCGAATAACGATCCGTTGTACAATCTGACCAGGTTACAGTAGTTGGGGACCATGATCATGTTTTCCACCATCTTGATACCACGATCAATCTGATAATCGAAAATATGACGTGTGCAATTTTTCAAATAATTTCAGCAATAAAATTTTAGAGGAAGTTTTCATAGGAAACAAAACATCCAAGTTTGTTCGGCCAGTAAACGAAATTCTACAATTTATCTTCTTTCAGACTTTGCTTGGCATAGTGAAACGGGCCGGAAAGTAAATATCTTCAGTGAAAAGAAAACTTGCAGTTACCACGACAGTGTATCAACGAGCTGCGACTCAATGACTTACGTTCAGCTCTTCTTCATTGTTGTACATCCGCATCGGCCAAACATTGGTCAGATTTACGGGAAGAAGAACGAGGTACACGTTTTGCGATTCTGGTCCAAGAAGGATGACCTCAGTTGATCTGAACCTGTATCGCAAATGCTTCTGAACTATTAGGACTTCCGAGGCAGGTCTAATTCCCCAATTTCATTGAACTTGCTAAGCGGCATTTTTGATTTCTGATGACTACTGTTCTAATGCGAGAGTTGTTGACGATTTTCGTGTGATGATTCGATCTTGCCTGATGTGAGGTAAATAGTGCAGTGATCAACACGATTGCCCCATAAAAGCCTGGCTGGATTGTGAATCCCGGCCGTGGCAGGGAGCTTTGCTGAAATCAAAACTGCATTCAAGTGCTTCCTTTGGAAAAATAACTGGTTGCAAGGCCTGTTTGAACGCGTGGGCTGCCATCAAAGATTAATAATTCCAAATTGAAATTAACCAAATCTATCAGTATTCACCAGCATTTCCAAAGACTCAGTAGTGTGTAAGTGTTGGTACTGTGATCGATGAATAACGAAAATACCGGTCTTGTGAACGACAACTCGTCTGACATCAATTGTTTCCGATGGCGTTCTACTGGTGTAACCATTCACCAGGTACCACCAATGACAGTGGGATCATCCACATTATGCAGCAGACAGAGTACACGTTGGTCTAGTCAGTCGAAAGGTCAACGGCGGAGTTGGTTGCATCTAAACCTTTATATACAATCACTCACTTCTATTTGACTCCTTCGTAGGCATTCGGTTGTCTTCCAAACAATATGCTCTGTGCCTTTCAGTGAACGTTAGCTAACGGGAGGTTTTTAAGACAGGAATTTGTGTCACTTGGACTTGGAGTAACGCATAACCCTAAGCAAAACTGAAGAGAGATCTACCGCGCCGCATTGTTGTTACTTCGAAACCGTCGTCGCGCGCACAGCATGAATATTTGAAAACTAACCATAACTTTAAGAACCGAGTCAGGCTTTCAATCAGCTCTATAAATTTCGATTTGTTGTCGAAACAGACCGCTCCACCCCCATTAATTGGAGTTCAAGTGGCGATTTACATGAGCCTGTAGCTTTTCTAACTAACAGCTCCTTCAAGTTTCCAACTAAAACTCGCTCTAGTACATACATCACTAACCCCGAATCATGACTCTGTTTTTACTGGAATTCCACGATGTATGGGACAACCTGAGTATCATATTGAAGAGACAACGTTCCGTCCTCCACGGTGGGCTTTCCGGAGAGGTTTTTACTTCTTCTAACTTATTTAGATCTACAAAGGTCCACCTTTTCTATGTGAGTCTTATTATCATCCAAACCTCAGCATTTCACGCAGTGATCACCAGAAGCTCACTGTCAGGTGGTCTAGGTTGATCTAATAACTAATCGACTGTTGTCATCACGGCCCGATGTTAGATGAACTTATCGAGGGGGATTGATATCGACGCTCAAGTGTTTCACATCCCTCACTGTTGCAGTCATTTGTTGGTTCCTCGTATATGTTTCATCCTATGTGTTTTGAAGTCAATGCAAAACAGTGCGTATCAGTCTCATCTAGCAGTACGCTGAATCTTCGGTGCACGCTAATGTAATAGAAGGCCTATAAAATAATTAAGAGCCATAGTAATAGATTTCATCTGATTATCCCTCGATCCGATTTGTGACTATGCGATAACTTTTTTAGACTGATTGTAAGTACAAGTACGATCGTAAGCCATAGCTCTCTTAATGCAGGGCTCACACGTTCCCAGTTAGCAATCATCAAACCTTTTCACATACGTGGTCCTGATTACATTCACCCTGTTGCTCTGAAATACAGAGGGGAAGATAACCTCTACTTCTGCTTAATATTTATACACTTTTTCTAACATCAGTTTCCTTTCCTGTTCAGTGGAAAAACTCTACAATTAAGCCCCGCCGTAAAAGCAACTCGCGACTCGAAGTCAGCAATTGTGGTCCCATTAACCATACTTCAATTTGTTCTAGAGTGTTGGAAAGGATGATAAAATGTCGCATCGTCGAATTCCTGTCATCACGAAACATTATAAATCACTCCCAGCATGGGTTTCTGAACAAGCTTTCTTGCATGACATGTCAGTTAGAATTTCTTAACCATGTGATAGAATCTACTGACTCCGGTGAGCCGATTATCAGAATATTGTTGAACATGGCAGAGGCTTTCAGTCGTGTGCCTCATAAGTGTCTTATGCTCAAAATAGCATCCCTTGGTATACGCCATTTATTGCTTAGCAGGTTTTATCCATAATTTACAGGCCGCACACAAACAGTGAAAATAAGAGACAATAGCCCAACGCCCGGGCCAGATACTAGTGGGGTGATGTGAGGAAGTGTTCTGGGACCGTTACTCTTTTACATATACAAAAGCGATATATGTCAAGTTATCAAGCATGGCAAACTATTCCCGTCCGCTGCTGATATCGAACTTGTCTACAGCTTTCTTCTTAGCGATCTAAATCCATGTTTAGAAAATATACGGAATGGCCTCATGTCAGTAGAGATTTGGTGTCAAACTTGGCTGATGAAATTTTCAGCCAATAAATCCACCATTGTTGTGCATGATTCTCACATACCAAATGGCTATATAGAGCTGGACCGTCACAGCATATCAACCGCCAACTCAGAACCCGACCTGGTTTTACTCTGCTCGAAATCTTTCAATCTTGCGGAACATTTTTGTTCCTAGTCGATGAAACCTGACGGACGATAGGTCACATTGAACACTCATTCTTCCCACCTGCTGCACGGTCAAACTTGCATAAACTATCTGTACGACCTCAGTCTGAATACTGCACGGTTATATATGGCCACCCGAGCAAGTCTGATAGGCAAACTCTGAAAAGCCTCCAACTTGCATTCACGAGAAGCTTATTGGGTTATCCATGTTCTCTGAGCTACAGAGAACGCAGCCGGACGCTTGCACTCGATCCTCTCTGGTTACGACGACTCAAACTCAACCTCTCACTTATGTAAAGTTTGGTCCATGGCAGTAAATTTACCGTCAGCTTTGCGACTAGCTTACAAAACGGACCAAATTATAACCTCAAGAACAAGAACTTCATCTCGGCAGCTCCTGAATCTCGGAAAATACTGCGTTCACATTTTTGCCTTGTAAAATATTCCTACATTTTGATCAACCTCCATCGAGCGATTTTATCCATTAACATTATACACCAATCCAGACGAAACTTAGAAAATTACCTAACGTTGACGGACTTCTTGTCCATTTTTATGCTTTACTTGTCTGAGGACGTTATCTTTGAAAACGGACCTGATAACCTCCGGCAAAAACCCCTGTGTTGCTTGATGTTACGTCACACCCACCCCAGACTGATGGAAACTACCGCTTTCAGAATGGATATTCTACTTTTAGACTTGCCAGCCTACAAGAAAACATGTCTATGGCCAGCACCTATAGATGTCAGGATGGATGCCTGCTAGTAACAACCCAATCATCCTGTTAAACCCTTACTCCATTCTTATGAATTGCTCGTGTGTCTGTGTTGTAAACCACCATGCGAAAGCTGTGTATGTTGAAATTGTTTGGAAAAAAAACTCAACCTGTTCGTCGCGTGACTGCATAATAAACTTGAGTCGCAACCCTTCCTTCCTCTCCCCTGATAGACCACCAGGCATACTCTCGGTGTTGTTGAACATTGCTCTCATTCTGTATACCGGCCGTACAGAGATAATTGGCATTTAAATCCGGCAATGATCGTACAACAAGAAAAGCTTATAATCGATCTCTCCTCGTGTTATTTGATAACAGCTGATCGCTAGTGGTGTATATCCCATCGATTAACACATTGCTATTAACGTCAAACAGAAGAATATTCCGGGATGTCAAATTATCCATTGTTCGTCATAGACCAGATAGTCAGTCTCACGTTCTCCCGTTTACCGCATGATTACTCTTTCCATTTTTGGTTTCAATGATATATCATGCTCGAGAAAAGATCTCATCTCGTCCGAAAATTTAAATTCCTTAATGACTGAGCATATCGCGAGCTCCTCTGAATTCTCAGCAATCTGAGCGAAGAGTGACGTGTGGTCGACAGGTCCATGCGTTCCCCGCGAAAGTGTATATGCGTCCCTACCTCGCCCACATCATTGAAAAATTCTCTTCACATTTTCCTTGAACACTCAACATAGAATAATGATCAAATTCTTCACCAATACACCCTCTACATCCCTTAACCACTCCTTTTTGTAGCAAGACCCTGAGCATTAGTCCAGTGATCAACTTGTGGAGTCCAAAATGAAGTATCAAATCAATTATTCTATCAAATTATGCAGACTAACGTTCTATCGTCTCAGAGCTAGGTGGCCCAAAGTTTTCTGTCTAAACTTGAATTCTCTTTTCATATGATTGTGGTGGATTGTCAGGCCGGAGGTGCGAGTTTTCGGGCGCTCGGCCGAATACCTCAACGCGGGTGGGAGGTACGTTCAAAAGCCTGCCGGGATCGAATCAAGACCAACGTGTGCGATCGGATGAGTCATCGCTCGACTGGATCGGACCAACGGGCGAGNATAAAGATTGTGCTTTATTGGACGCCTTCTCGCTACATGATTTCTGTATCTGTCTGTTTCGTTGCTCCATTAACCTAGCTCACTCACCGTGCTATTTAGAAATTTGGTGTTCAAATCTGTATAAGCCTAAAAATCTGTACGTTGATCACGCTCTCTCGAGCGTGTTTCTCACAAACGCATGAAGAAATATTCCATTATTATTATTATTATTATTCTTTTTATCAGATTTAGGTAGCATAATATTTGTCGGAACGTATCTGGTTGACAGTACTGCTATTACTGTTGCGAGATATTTTTGTTTGTAGCGCGATTTACGAGCCTCATGGTGGATGGAACTTGATGTATAAGAATTCAATCAGTATTCTGCTGGTTCTGCGAAGAGTTAGTTCGCTGTAGGTGAAAGAGTTAATTTATGATAATAATTAACTTAACTCATGTACAACCATTAGTGCTGACTTTCATAAGCAGTATATGAGTTCTGATTCATGGAATTCCCATAAAGGATCCCAACCTAGTTCAAAAATACAACTCACGGAACGGCACAAATCCGTGGTCAAACTTGTTTGAAATTCGCCGTCTTCATTCAAAATTTCGGAGCTCCAATTGGCAGGTTGACCTCCGGAGAATACTTGTCCCACAACCCGAACAGCTGAAAAAGTTCCACATAACAATAACCGTTACTGAGTTAACTTCCGTTCCTACTGGTTCGAAGGTAATCTGAGAACAAATTAGGGAGTCACTCTAACAGATAGCTGAGTCAAAACATTGAGAGCAGTTCATCAAAATGTCTATAAACGTTTGGGTAAAAAGGAAACGTATCTCAGTGTTTCATGAGCAGTAACAAAAATTCACGAAGGTTTGCAAACTTACCAACCGCATCACCCGATGGATCTTCAGCTGAAGTTTTTCAGTAGAGTAAATCAACATGGGGTGACACGTAGAACTGCTTTGTATCAACGTCTAAATTTCACAACGTTCAAGCTACCGCGATGGACAACCTGGTTGTCTTTCAAGTGACTTTCAGAGAGCGTTCTTCTAAACATAAAGCGCTTGTTTTTCAACCTCCATACAAAATACACAATAAAAGGAAAAAACAAGAGCACCAGAACTCGCACTATCCTTTCCAAAACACATCATGGAAGGAGGTAGATTTGCTACTCCATCCAAATTTGCTTCACGTGTTAATATACAACAAGGATTGTGAGTAGTTCGCATTCTCCAAAACAAAATTAATCAATGCCGGCTTTCGTATCCTGTGCGCGCACAACCTGTTTTCTGCTCTGAAAAGAAAGACAGTCTTGACTATTTCTAAGACTCCATTGTTAACCGTTCTACTGTTATTGCTACCTGTACACACTTATTATTCACGTTCATGACTAAATAGTGTGAAAAAAGTATTATCACCCAGTGGATATTTTTTCCCCTCCTTAATACTGAACGGAACGCTTTCCGAGATCTTAGAGAGACGGCAGATTTCACAAAAGATTTTATAAAAGAACTGAATAGAAACGACAGAAGCACCAAATTAGGTACCAATAATTGTTCATTAAAGTGAGGTGAATTTTTCTGGTAAACTTACGTATGGGCAAAGTTCTGATCAGTTGAGCTGTTCAAAATGTGAATATTGCAGTGTCACAGCAAACAACTGTAAGCCGAATGTGATTCAATGTCATAAATCTAGAATTGTTTCTTTCCCCCCATTGATCCGTTGAAAAGCAGCGGCGCAACCAAGGGGAGGCGGTAAGAATCAATTCCAAATGAAAAACCTTTGATTGAAGTATTCACCCTTAGGATCGCAATTCATTATCCATCACGATAATGACTTTTATCTTGGCGTCTCATTTTCATATGGTAGCATCGCTCAACATGAAGGAACTGGCAACGTATTCGACTTAGTGATTTATCCGGGTGTACGAAAAACTCTACTGAAACCATCGCAACAGAAATCGTGATTAGTAGCAAACATAAAAACAAATTTTTTATATTCATTGAATTATAGTAGGGGAAGGTCCCCGAAACTGGTTTGAAAATTATATTGGGCTACCGCTGACCAAGTGAACTTCAGGAATGTATCCTTAATGTATGTCGCAACACTAGACCATCTAAACTCACAGAAGAGAGAGTATTCAGTGAGATTACAAGTGATTTATACTTTTTTCACCCAGGATGTCCTAGTAATCATTATTAACAGATGAAGTTCTGTTGAAAAGTGACCCGTACAGTTCATTCGCGTTGAATAGTTGTGCAACACTTCACTTTATTTACGTTTCAATGCAGAACCACTCTGACCCCGTCCTCGATGTGTTTTCGTTGAACGATTGTTCTTGTGAATATCCGTATCATTCCATTGCTGCATAAAGTGGGCATTTATGAGTAAACTATTTGGGGTTGTGTGTAACGCGTTGGGTCTTGAGTTACGAGTTCTGTTTCAATGTGCATAAAAGTCGAATTCGTGATGAAACACGTAGCGTTGATTCAGACGCGCAAGAAGCAGATAACGTTCGGGTTGTTTGATGTGAAGCTGATTCAGTTAATCAGTTTTACCCGTCTTCACTTCTGTAGTCTCGTCTGACAAGGCTCACCACAGAACGTCGGTTTACATCGGAGAACGCTAAACAGCACGCTATAGCAAGTGCTTAATCGTTGAATACAATGTGAAGTCTGAAAAAATCATTTTTTTTATTATAAGCTTTGAAAGTCGGAACAACGGAACCGGAGTAGTACTTTGCATCCGGGAAGATTCTGTCACATCTCCAGGTAGTACAAGCAACGTTGTCTGCTTGGCGAAAGCAAACACAAACTGTTTGCTAGCTTGTTCCTGACAAAGTAGTAAACCCTTGATGATTTGCTGCGTGAGTTTCCGTTGTGTTCACATGTACATGCTATTTTATTCCGTTTCTGCGTGGCATTATTATTGTTACACGAAGAAAAAGTTGACCGCAAAACGCACATGTATAGATGTACCGAAGCACAGCTCGTTGTCAGATATTAAGCCTGGTAATAACATCGTCCTCAAGAGCTCTTGGAATACAAGATTAATTCAGGTATATAGATGGTCCGTAGACAGATCACCCGATAAAGTGGCGATAATGATCCGGGATATCGGTGTTGCCTGCGATACAAACAGACTGCAGTTTGACCCCGAAAATTTAATAATTTTCGCGGCTACCTTGGGGGCCAGAATGATGAACTGCATTGCCTCATGGCTGGAGATGTCTGAGTTCTAGATGTCATTGCTTAACAAATTTCCGCCAAAATCGACTAGATCTGCGTTAGTAAGCTTGGTTTCCTCCTCTCAAGCGTAACATTAGAACAGTACAGCAAGAACATGCATTTCAACAGACATTTCCGTACTATTTCGGATAGCTAGCAACTGAGACTGAACTAAACGAACTGTTAACTGAAAACAAACGGATGAATTTCCGTGAATTTCAAACTTCGTGTTTCCCTTTGTATTGTTAGTTTGATGGAGAGAACAAGTTGTTTCTCATTCAGGAGGTACTCTGGCTGATTGGCTGCATCTATACATCATTGCAGTTAGCCGAATACAGATGCAATCTAGTCTGCCTGCCGACCTCGGTTCGAGACCAGTGGTGTAACACTTGCAACCAATGACCGCTCAGTAGAATTGTCGATTTAATTGGAATTCCACCGACACTGAAAGCTTGTGACAATTTCAAAAGTGCTTACCTGAGCACATAGCAACACTTTCATCATAATTATCTTCGCAATCTTGGTTCCCGTTGCAGAACAGACTGTCAGAAAGACATTTGTTGCCTGGGCACCACATTTGACCGGTTGTGCAATTTTTTTTGACATTCAGCGTCACCGTTTTTTCATTAGGACCAGCGAAACACCTGAAAGGGAGGCAACACATTCAGATGTGAGGGCGAATTCTTGTGAAGAATCCATCAATATTTCGCCCTGGTCGATGACAATATTCTCACAACGGATAAATAGCCTGTTGTCTCGCCTCACAAACGCTCAAGAGAAGATCGCTTGTATGGTCTACAGTTATATATATATATATATATATATATATATATANGAAGTCTGAAAAAATCATTTTTTTTATTATAAGCTTTGAAAGTCGGAACAACGGAACCGGAGTAGTACTTTGCATCCGGGAAGATTCTGTCACATCTCCAGGTAGTACAAGCAACGTTGTCTGCTTGGCGAAAGCAAACACAAACTGTTTGCTAGCTTGTTCCTGACAAAGTAGTAAACCCTTGATGATTTGCTGCGTGAGTTTCCGTTGTGTTCACATGTACATGCTATTTTATTCCGTTTCTGCGTGGCATTATTATTGTTACACGAAGAAAAAGTTGACCGCAAAACGCACATGTATAGATGTACCGAAGCACAGCTCGTTGTCAGATATTAAGCCTGGTAATAACATCGTCCTCAAGAGCTCTTGGAATACAAGATTAATTCAGGTATATAGATGGTCCGTAGACAGATCACCCGATAAAGTGGCGATAATGATCCGGGATATCGGTGTTGCCTGCGATACAAACAGACTGCAGTTTGACCCCGAAAATTTAATAATTTTCGCGGCTACCTTGGGGGCCAGAATGATGAACTGCATTGCCTCATGGCTGGAGATGTCTGAGTTCTAGATGTCATTGCTTAACAAATTTCCGCCAAAATCGACTAGATCTGCGTTAGTAAGCTTGGTTTCCTCCTCTCAAGCGTAACATTAGAACAGTACAGCAAGAACATGCATTTCAACAGACATTTCCGTACTATTTCGGATAGCTAGCAACTGAGACTGAACTAAACGAACTGTTAACTGAAAACAAACGGATGAATTTCCGTGAATTTCAAACTTCGTGTTTCCCTTTGTATTGTTAGTTTGATGGAGAGAACAAGTTGTTTCTCATTCAGGAGGTACTCTGGCTGATTGGCTGCATCTATACATCATTGCAGTTAGCCGAATACAGATGCAATCTAGTCTGCCTGCCGACCTCGGTTCGAGACCAGTGGTGTAACACTTGCAACCAATGACCGCTCAGTAGAATTGTCGATTTAATTGGAATTCCACCGACACTGAAAGCTTGTGACAATTTCAAAAGTGCTTACCTGAGCACATAGCAACACTTTCATCATAATTATCTTCGCAATCTTGGTTCCCGTTGCAGAACAGACTGTCAGAAAGACATTTGTTGCCTGGGCACCACATTTGACCGGTTGTGCAATTTTTTTTGACATTCAGCGTCACCGTTTTTTCATTAGGACCAGCGAAACACCTGAAAGGGAGGCAACACATTCAGATGTGAGGGCGAATTCTTGTGAAGAATCCATCAATATTTCGCCCTGGTCGATGACAATATTCTCACAACGGATAAATAGCCTGTTGTCTCGCCTCACAAACGCTCAAGAGAAGATCGCTTGTATGGTCTACAGTTATATATATATATATATATATATATATATATATATATATATATCAACCAACGTTACACTAAAATATCATCACACTGGGTAGGAAAGTCTTAACGTGACTCGGATGCAGTAACAAATAACCAGCTCTTCAACTAACATCTTTTCAGTTAACAGTACATTTCAACTGTCATTGAAGACTCACTCCGGTTATTCATTAACTCATAGAAACACAGTTATAAGCTATTTTATGAACATATTCGGGTATATGACATTCCTCGAAACTTGAACGTCACCCGAGATGGATCCCACAGTCTACCATCTTACATATTGTAGAACCGTACATCATTTAGCAATCATTTAGTCACCTATCCCAACTGCACTGAGAATAACAAACTACGATACTGTTCAGAAAACTTGAAAGAAAACTGGCTTTTAAAGTGCAAGGTCAAAACCAAACACATGTTTATCAACGTTCTGCGTTGGATAAACTGTAAACAAAACTCAATTGAAGTTTATGATCATGCATCCAGGCAAACTGGAGTACTAGATTTTGGACGCTATCAGAGGTTTAGGTACTGGTTTCTTGTTTCAGAAATGAGAGAGATAGCGGCGTAATGTAAGTTATATTTTGCGAACAACATCCTGTTCCAGCTCCGTGTTCACAAACTTCAGCCGGGGATATTGACCCAATCGATCTAAAAATACTGGTAACACTAGACATCATGGATAAAGTGAATAAGATAGCAGTCAATTTGTGATGTACTGCAGGCTAGATGGATTACAGTCAACGTTAAATTACTACAACAGATCAGAAGATTACTCCATTTGTCACTATCTCCACCATCTCATATATTATGTTAACCGGTCACTTTAAGCCCCGTTTTATTCTGCCATAGGCGAACGATGTTTGCTACATAGGAGCAAGATTTAATTCGTACAAATTTGGCAAGTTCTCTGATTTTATTTTCATTCACAGTATGACACTCCCAAGTGAGAGTTGTACGATATTCGCACCAAATGTAGTACGAATGAAGTTGAATAGTTTGGGCATCGCGTTTAACATGTTATTGATAAACAGAATGGGAATAACACAACGTTTCGAGCAAGTTGTAATACTCTACGTTTCAACCACCTTGGGTAGCCTTCCTGAGGAAGGCCACGCGAGGTGGTTGAAACGTAGAGTATTACAACCCAAGTGAGAGTATTTTCATAAGCTGTGAGAACATTCCATGAAATAGTGTACCGACTGATATGAGGCGGAGTACTTTCACATGCAACATCGTACTCATTAGTATAAACGAATGGCTTATTTGGCCACTTTCTCGTCGTACACGTGACGGTCGAAACTGTTGTCCAAGTGGAAGCCTACGGTTCTCACTAGCTGCAGTGTGTGCAAAAATCGAGTATACGTTTCCTGTCTGAATTAACTGAGAAATGACTTATAATGCAAAAGTAGTTTGCGAATCCGAACTACAGGTTACGGACTTTTCATTCAATCGTCTAATTTCCTACAGAATGAAGATGGCATTCAATAAGTCTAACACTCTTGTGGGGTAATGTAAAATGGTCAAATTCCACAAAGTTGCGGCGGTAATCTTCGAACTCGTTTCCATTCAGTAAGCCTTTGAACTTCTGTCTAGAAACAAAACTCACTTACAATTAACTAAGTAATGTGAGCTTCCTGATGTATTGTGGTAAACAAAAACGCACCTCAGGGGCCCCACTTCAGCCCAGTATCATTCCTCAAATAATATGAAGATGCGTACGAGAATAGCACGCCGTTATTCGGGGGGGGGGGCAATGTTTTTACGTGCGCCAGTGATCGTGAGATGTCAGCCGAATTTATCACGGTATGACTAACGCTCACAAACCGTTACAGAATGTTTTCAGCAAAATTCGGGACACGGTATTTTGAATACTTAGTTCCGGGAAATTTTCACACCTGATTTCACGGCGGTTTGTGGAGCCCATCACATAGTCTTTTGTGCATCGGGTGTTACTCTATGAGCGGACGTACAGTATTGCGTTGCTTTGCTTGAACATCACACACTGATGAGCCATTACAACGTAGGCCGGTCGGACGGCCAGAACGCCTCTGTGCACTGATAGTTAAGGATGTAATCAATCGGTGTAGGTGTGTTTTGTAGACACTGCAATATCGTTTGATTCTGTGAGCCTTGGTGAATATTTGATTCGATTCGTCAGTTCAATTAGAATGGTACGTGCGTTCATAAAGGTATGTTTAAAACATGGAGATTGACTTCGTAGTAGTTTAACATCGCAACTAGGAAGAATCAGAACTGTGTTCTAGCACCGACATTATTGAAGTCTTATTTAATCGCAGTGCAAAAATATTCTGCAGTATTCTGGGGAGATTAAGGAAGATGAAAACCGCAGAGATGTCCGCTTATTGAATATCCGATGGGCCGACGCTAGAAGTCGACTACGCAGTTCAAGAATACATGCACACAAAAAATTGCAGATGGTAGCGCACCATTTAACGCGCCGCAAAATAGGTTTGATGTCTGGAAACGCCTTCCAAGAAAGTGACACCAAAATTTCGTTGGAATATCAAAAAGTGTTAGGAGTTTTCATTCTTTCAGCCTACTCTTAGCGCACGTGCTGTGCTCATACTTGAAAGTCCCTCCAACGGGGAGATCGAGAATATCTACACGGATGTCTTTTCCATGGGAAGCTTGCTGTCGGTGGGTTCGTCCATGTGACGCTATACCAGAGGTCACGTGGGGTAGGCTAGCGTTTCTTTTGAATGGCTTGGAAAAAGTGTCTAGAATAACTGTAGCCTGAAGATGGAAACCAGACTGCCTTTTTTATTTGTAACGGTTTGTTTTGACGCTGTTCTGCAACAAAGCCGTTTATACATTGCATAAAAAGAATCTGCAGTAACTGAGACACTTTCATCCTGACACTCTAACAGGCATTGTTGGTGTTTAATGGTCGGACAGGATTTGGCACACTAGGGTAATTCGGCGAGGTGTCACAATCAGAATTGAAACCATGCTTGTGTTTAGTGGGCCTTGTGGGTTTAGACACGCCAGTACGGTGAGCGGAGAAAAAAATCTAGAGCAACTGCTGCGCTGAAAACTAGAAGCAGGCGAGTGAAACCAGGGTGATCAGAAGCTGCGATGCTAGGATGTCATCCGATTAGACCATCCGCGTTCTGATATCGACTGAAGATCTAGGCAGACTTGGTCTTTAATCGGTTTGTTTGAGGGAATTTGTTCTGGACGGGTATCTGTGAATAACGTGAGTGACTTCTGGGTTACCAGAAACGGAAGTTTGTTGTGCGCAAGTGGGACTCTTAAGTTGTGGTGATATCAATATGTAACGTCGCAAGGATTGCCGCCGAGAGTGTACCGGCGTCTGTGAGTGCTGAGTCATTGATCTACACGCAATACATTGCCAATGAAGAAACCAGTCTTACGTCTGGTGTAAGTGAATATTATTTACTACCCATTTTCGTGTGCTGAGCAGCTATCCATTTTGGTTGTTTAAGAACACTCTCTCTAGTTTCTTGATCCTAAGCTATAGTGGAATTCCACACTCCCTTTTTCAGCCATTGGAGAGAATTTGCATCATAGCTGATTTCTTCTTTTCCGCTGAACCTTCTAATTTTGCTTAGCATGCATATCTTCGAGGCCTAACCACTTCCGCCCGGCAATTCCACCCCTCTTTCTCAATTCAGCATGAACCCTCTCATTTTCTCAGTTTTTCTTTCTCAAAGGAACTCGAGTCTACCCTCTCACCAACTCAATCTCCGGCTGACCTCTGTTGGTCCGAGAGATAACAGGGACTCTAAAACACGTCTGTTCAATTTATTATCTGGTGTTCACACTGAAAATGTGATCAGATGGTGAAACACGTTTTTTATTGCAGGCTATGTTTGCTAAGTGCAATACGGAGGCTGCTCTAAACGTCGTAGTGTACCGTAGCGGATGCCGCAGTTCTGCAATAAAAGACGCAGATATAGTTTATCAGCCTAAATTGAAGCAAGCAATGCGACCGTCATGATATTGCTTGTGGCGATTGAAGCGCAGGTACAACTGTGAATTCAAATTTCATGCTCAACTTCTCTGTAGTAACACGTTCAAAGTAGTATGGTTTCAGGTCTGAATTTCACGTGACTCCCCCTTTTGCGTTACGTTCCTGCTGGAAGCTGTTCGATGAGCTGACATTCATTTTCCTAAACTCTGAATCCGCTGTAAACGATTGAGCTCTGCTCGAATATGGGAATTATACTCTGTTTCTTGTCAAAGAAATCTGTGTTCGTTTATCTGAAAAACACTGACGCGCTATCTAGACTGACCCTAAAATTAACTCGAGGATATCTTTTGCTTCCGCTTCACTGCTATGTGCGTTTGCAAACCTGGTATCCAGTCGCCCAGTTGGATTTTTTCATTTTCGTATTTGTGGAGCCACGCCGGATATTAATATGTATATATTCAGGTATTATCTTCTCTGCTGAACCATCCAAGTTATAAATATATATATATACCCAGCCCAAGTCTTGCGTGAGACTAGGCTGCCAGAAAGCATACTCAGATTTCTCCTTGATATAACGCAACTGCAGACCCAATCTTCCTTCCTATCAACACTATTTGCCAGGCCCTGGGCACAATAGAGCTAATCGTGCTCTACACAAGGTGCTGTGGGAAAATGAAACCTTTACTGATGAATTATTCGGGAACTTCACTACCGGTGTCCCCTTGACATCTATGTTATGTATCCTTTCGCAATGGAAGAAACCAGACATTCGACCTATACTCTTGTAATTGTGTACAGGCACATTTATTTTTTTGTGTCACAGGTAGCTGTGAAGGGAAGGATCATTTCTGGAGCAGAAGAATGTAGGTATTTCATTTTCCGGTTTATTATACTCGATTCTATACTGTAATTTAGAACTGCAGAGTATTGTTGCCTCACCGTTTGATGGAATGCGTCAATGAGTTGAATTGGCTCGAACCAATAAAGAGTGAACACACACGCCGAACAAAAACTCATCAGAGTCGACATGCTACTCAGTGCGGTGTCACTCTGGCTACAACACAAATGCGAAAGTTTGGGCAGTGAGCCTGGTTCACATTGTCATAATGCGCACATCACAATGTTGTTCATTTTGCTGAAGTGAACCGGAGAGGAAGCTCTCTAATTAACTCTTGCCATTCAGTGCAAGTCGGCGTGGAACAGACTGTGCACGCATTTAGACGGTTCGTGCTACCCCTTATCAACTGAGCGCCGAATATCTGTTCAAAGTGGGGGATTAGTTGCAACTTGTACAATGGCCTCTAGATGAAATAATTCCAGACATTATGCTGGCCTCGACGTGCCAATCGGTAACATCGCCGGAAGAAGTTTATACCAATCTCCTGTACACAGCTTATTTACTCACATAATTTGCCGAATCCCGGTGATACAGTGCAGTTGGTTTGACGTTTTCAACAGCTTCACCTATTTTTCGCTTTATCACGTACCCATCGTTTAGGAGCAAGGTCAAATACACATTCACCTACTATTTCACAGCAAAATATACTGGACGTAGTAAAAAGCAATCGTTCGAAGGGACAAACAGCATTACTTAGCCCACTTGAGAACTGAAGTAATGACATCGGCAACAAACGCGATTGTTCTACAGGTGACAGACTATAACAAATCAGTTAACCTGGTCAAGACTTTCAAGGCCGCCTACAAGTTGCAATCAGCCAAACATGACCAGGTAGCAATGCGGTTCAGCAGCAGTCGAAACAACTGCGACTGAATTATGCAATCCACAACTATGCGCACAAAGAGAGTTTGTTTAAACACAAAACATCCCGCTGTTGACCATCAGTTTGTTTTGGCTCCTTATTCACCACGTAGAGGAGAATTGAGTTACTTGCTGTGCATTCATTGGAAAACTAGTGTTTACGCTACCAATGTGTGCAGGGGATCATGGTAGTATTTGGCCTCTGACCTTACAATGACCTAATTGTTAGGTTTAGAGGTAGTGAACCAACCGATAGCTCTAAATATATAAATACGGTCAAACCACAGGCAATCACACTCAACAGCGAAAGTTGTTTCCATTATAATTCACTAGAACCTGAGTGTGGATTTATAAGCCTATGCCTGTGAATATGGTTGATGGAAGTAAATCACAAAACGTACTTGAGCAGTGATATACTGACATGTTTTCATACTGATTTTGCTACATTTCACTAGATCTGAAGTCACACTAACCGGGTTGAAAAACTTACAACCTCTATGTGGCATTGTATACCGTTTGAAGATTGCTGTGTTCAACACCTATGGAACATGATAGACCGAATAAAGTAGACGCATATTCCACACACATGGGACAGTTGCCATCGAAAGTGAGAATTATTAACGTGCATTCACAGGAAAATGTCTCACTATACACAAACATCCTCTCCACTGATGAGACCTTTCCAATGACTTCATGATTTCCAATTTTACAACATTTGCGTGAAGAAAGACATTCAACTTAACAAGTATACTGCAAAATTTCTCCAGCATTCATCTTATGTTTGGAGTGTGTTAAACGTTTGTTATTGCAGGCGTAGCTATTCAATAAAAGGGTTGCACTGTTTTATAAACCGAGAGCATGCAACACGTGAAGTGTGGTCATACCACCCTCTTCTTCCATAAGAACTGTAGCACGCTCTGAGTGGATTCACACTGACATGCTCCTGAGATACGTAGACGTTCCCCTCTGCTTTCCTGCCCAGTAGTGATATATTTATACATCAGTATCAAGTTCGCCGCAAGTGATCAACGGTTCTACATTTTACGAATTGTTCCACGTTTTAATTGGCTCTCCGAAGTGACAAACGTGCACAAACATGAACAAGTACAAAATAACCCGGCATCATGGCTAATGCTCACTTACGACTGCACTTCAACTGTGACATAGGTCCTCGATACACAGTTTCATTGACTCGAAATATTTTGTTGACGATTATCAGGAAGTTGCATCCCCACTGGAATTTCTACTTAGCCACGAGGAAGGACAGTGACTAGTAATTTTTCTTGAAAACTTTTCAACAGATCAACATAATTCTGTGTTCATTGGAACTATACCAGTAGTGCGACAACTTCCACTGGTTTACATATCATGGTGCACAATTTCAAGCGAACGTGCCAAGCCACTGAAAAGATGAGGCACCATGTGTACGAAAAGTGGGTGAGAGGTCCGCCCACAGTCACAAAAGAGGAGGTTGAAAAGAGGTATGTTGCCCACCGCTAAGACAACTGGAAGATTCCACGAATGTTTTCTAAAACAAAAAGCCCGATCACATGATCGATTGGTGGTCGAATCAGCGGCAGATAGGATTCGTTTTTTTTATCAGATTGATTACAAAGCTGAGGTCCGTGTTGGCAAGGCCTGCCACAACTGTCCTGTCAACGGTCATGATTAATCCTGTCCTGAGCCAGGTAGTGTGATATTTCCTGGTACATTTTGGACAAAACACTTACTCGTCTCACCTGCACAATCAACAGCAAACCAACGGGGACGAGACTGTGAAAGATTACGTTGGCTGAGGAGCGGCCGTTTATCCTTCATGCTCAAAGAAACCAAGGGATTGTAGCGAACTAGCTCTGTGGTTTTATCATCGAGAAAATGCGACTTATAGTGTATTGCGGCAGACACCTGAATCTTTCTGTTACGGGACCACAGGAAAATTTCAGTTAATGTGGATTTAACATTCTAGTCGAGAAGATCCCAAAAGATATACTGGACCTGCATTGTTCCTTGTTAGAGTTCAGCAGCAGTGTATGTTTACCAAGGCCTGGGTTATAAACCCGGTTATGACTGTGTCGTTGACTGCATGTTGAACATGACCGATTAATCACATCCAAACGCCAAACCACTCTGTCTTGTCACTGTTAAATCGCAACTACTTTGGTCCCGAGCGCATCCACCCTTCAGAAATCGACTCTGCCTGATCAGAATTAACAAAACACAGAACAATTCGGAGACGACCTCCGCAATTACTTTATTCGTCCGGTTCTCAAGTTGATATTCTTTCTAAGGTTAAGTGGCACTAAGTATCATTTTCGTAACTGTCCTCTTGTCTTCTGATTCGAGAATTTATGTAAATTACCGTGTACGACGAAACTACTGTGTATTGTTCTCGCTACCACGTGAGCAGTGACTTTTTGCTGTCGTTTTTATCTGGGCCAGAGACAATTTGCAAAACATTCGTGATGCTCTCGGGGCCAGGGTTTTCCGCCTGTTTACTTGATGAATAAAAGTCTATCTTTTCGCCAGCGCTCTCCCATTCAATGTCTCATTCAGTGTTTCTCTGGGTAGTTACAAAAGTAAATGTTTTCCGAAAACCTCAAGAGGTAGAATGCCATCTTTCTTGTTGAATACAGTCTTCGACATTCACAAGAGTATGAATTCCTTCCAAGTTCGATTAACGGTGTTCATTCAGTGTGTTATGCAGTGTTTTCAATCCTGTTGCGCGGTAGGTGATCTTTGAGACTCTTCCCATATCAGTACTTCACTATTTACAGATAGACACGACCGATTTGCCCGAACGTTTTGTATGCGGTAGAGAAGGACTACTGTATAATTGTCTTCGCATTCACAAACGGAAAATACGGGCAAATTTCACTTTAATTTCTGATATCGGCATATATTAGGCTACTTGCCGTTCTGAAAGTTTTTCATGAGAATTAATAAAAATTTGGGAAGGTCGCTCACGTGATCTGTAATCCATCATGCCTCTCCGACAAATGGTAAATCCGAGCCAGGATGGTAGAGGGATTAGACCGGATGATCTGCAGGTGCGGGAGGCGCAGTGAACCATTCGACGTATTAAATCGAAATGATGTTTCCAGAGACGAGGTACTGGAGCGACATGTAATCATCAGTTCTTCATCTGGAACAGCTACCGGGCGTTCAGGTGAAATGTTTATCTGGTTCGCTGTGCAATAGGAACACATTGATAAATGTGAGGAAATACTTGGTCAGATTCAGTTAATTGTTACAAACTGTTTTACATTAAGACAAACAAAGACGGAACGTCTGTTATTATGCCATCAATAGTTCTCCACCACTCAACTTTCAAGCTCAAGGAAATGCGTATCATTTTGAAACCATCTTGTTTCACAAAACCTCAGAAGTAGTTGCAGTGGTTGCGCGCAACTCCCAGTCAGAGAGATGCGATCGAGCAGTACAGTTAACGAATAACCAGCTGCGCTCAATTTCAAGGGTTATTGCATTTTTCAGCAAAGGATCCTCATGTAGAATGAAATATGGTTTGCCACCAAGCTGTTAACACATGCAGGCGAGCGATTCCGTTATTGTGTTCTGTGGTATGTTGCACTGGTTTCACTTCGTTCAGACGATTAACACCTTTCAACATAAAATGAGATTTTTCAGTTACCTCGAAAGTTGCAAGGGTGAGGTCGCCATTAGTCAGAGTGGCAACAACAGATGAATTGTACTAACACAACAAGCGAAGAAATACATGACATTTCGATCGACTGTTGCGTATCGCCCATATCACATGATAACTAATTAACCAAAGCACTTAAATGTCGAAACCAAACCTCCAAATTAAGGAAGCTAACGAACCAGATGTGTTGTCTTAAACATCTATGAATTATCGTGTGAATTCGATAAGCCCAGAGAGATATGCATTTAAAAAAATAATCGCAAAACTGTACGAAATACACGCTGATGTGCCATATCGACGAAAGGTTGTTACCAGGCAAGTGCTTGTAGAGCGGAACCCAGGAGAGATAAGAGTTTGTGTTCTTTACTGGCAGAGTCAAGGTGAGCTCAGACGTTCCGACTTGGAGAAACTCACGATGGATCGGCTGAGGTGATTTTCTGTGGATGAGCTGCTGAAACCCGGAACTAAAGTTAGTCAGTTCTTCCTAACTATACCTTCGGTGATTCCCAAGGGGAATTTCAGGGATTTACTGCTATCAATACATGACCGTCACTCCATAGCAAAGTGCCCAACGGCGGAAAATATTGATCGAAAAGTTTTTAGACCAAGTGCATCAAAATTACATGAATATTCTCCCTCCCCCTCTTTCACTCGCCAGCCAAAACCTCTCACTGTATGTTCTAACTAAGAAGATCGACATTCAATGGAAGAATATGCGTGTGCTAGCCGAAGTTGCTATCCGTGTGGTTCGAGAGAACACGAACAAGCATGTTGCCGCAATAAACAGTCAGGTCTTTAACCCAAAGGACCCTACCCATGAAAATCGGTGAATGACACACCACAGATTCCGAACCCAAACGTAGTTACGTACATCATCGTTAGTTATGAAGTTACGTTATCCTCATTTCATTTATCACCAAACACTAGTGTCATCTTGAATTGCTCCTCTGGTGCCTCTGGGTGTCCACAAAACCAACTCAATGACAATAAAGTACACAACGCCTAAAACCGTCAAATTCTTATGGTACGTTACTGTAGACGTTATATTGGCCGCCGCAAATCTTTAACATTTTTGGGGGGTGTTAAAGAGCTCGTCAAGCATTACATTTGGCACTCGGTTTATCGAGGAATTGGAAATTTGAAGTAGTCCCATTAATAATAGTAAGGGTTTGTTTATCAAAACTATTAACATTTTTCAACCAACTCAATTGAGGAAAATGTGTTGGCACTACAGGGAAATGAGGTCATATCAGGTGAAAACTAACCCTACCGTATGTTAACCTATGTCAGGTATATCGCCCAAAATCTGAGGGTTTCATCGGTCATAGTTAATAATCAGAGTAGCGTGCACTAATGTCCGATGTCAAAAGTAAAACGGATCACAGCTTCAAATGATGCACAAGATGCATATCAGTATCCTGTTTTGTGCCCGCAAACGTATTTATACAAGTCGACGGTAGGAGCATATTTTCAAAACTTGATTCCTGTGAAGCCTAATCGCAACTTTGAGTCAAGGACGAGTCAAAGCAAGTGTAGATAAGGGATATATATGTGGGATTAGATCGCCATATTCGAACAACATTCGGGACTAGCGTCTGCTCCAGCAGTACTCCAAAAATATATGGATACAGTGCTGTCTAGATTGTCATTTGCTACCGCTCATGTGGGTGTTAGCTTGTGCTGGAATACCTGTAGTCAAAATTTGTCAAGACTTCATCAGATTATCATATTTTTTCAACTAACGTAGTGTTGTCTAACGCTGAGTTTTGGCCAACATTCGTTGGAAAGAATAATGCTGAACATGACATTGTCGCGTAAACCGGTAGTTTCGAAGGCTCCAAAGTGTTGCCTGACTTACACTCGTAAAACAGCTCCCAAAAAATACAGTTCTCAGTCAGCAAACCCTGCTAGCTGAGGAAGAGGTTAGTGAGAACATTATGGGGAAATCATCATTTGCTTGTAAAAACATTCAGAAGAATCCAGAGCTGGTGACAACTTTCAGCTTATCAAGAAATGCGTTGACAGCTGCCAAACTCATTGTCTACCTTCAACCTTTGAGTATTATCCGATGATTTTGGAATGTGGCTCGAGGAACACCCAGCCTTCGGGTGCGGATGTGCCACAAACCTCCCTCTGCTACCAGGCTTTCCCTCCAAAGTGATTCGTCTGAAAGATTTTCCGTTTTTCTGTCGTGTGCTGGCACGATATCTAGCAAGTGATCCGTCACACGCTCGCAGAGCCTTCGAAAAATCATCTCTATTCTATGTGCAGCGGTGTGTACGCATGTCCAAAATAGTTGCTAAACATGAAAGTAACGCTCAGTAGTATACTCAGCGATATTTTTCACACATCTTACAAATTCTTTTTAAAATCTCTCATGAAGCTATACTTGAAACACTCAGGAAGAAAAATCACTCCATACTGTGCATATGCGTACCTATGTATGCACCTTCGGTTGGTAGAATCACGGTAAAGACCCTCAGCTTATTCTCAAAACTAGTAAGAATGAGAAACTGGGTGGTGGTTTTCTGAGAGGGGCGGATTTAGTATGCAGGTAAAGAAGCCGGAACACGTTCAGATGCGAAAGATATGAGTTAGGAGAGACATAAGGATCACGGACGCAAAAAACAGCTCCTACACTGATATTTCAGATATGTAAAAGCCAAGCAACTATGTATGCATGGATGAATATAGACATAGGTTTCACCGACCGAAATCAAAGAAAACCTGCGCCCGCCCATCTTCACAAGTAGCTTGCGTTGCTCCGCATGTAGTGTCACTCACACACCACGTAATCGGTGTAAACTCAAAGAGCAATGACCAGGAAGCGTTTGATTCAAATGTCCGTATACAGCTAATCAATGCTTGTGAGCCACTTGGCAAGCTGAGATGAACCTCAAACTCTTTCTCCTGGAGAAAAATAGAGACTCCAACGGTATAATTTGAACCGGGAAGGAGTATCATGGAAATGGGGTGTAAGTAGTTCAGTATGGGAATACATTTCAGTGTACTGTGGAGAAAGTGTGGAGTCAAAAGCAGAATGCAGGATTGGATATTAAGGAAAAGAACAAAACATCCACCACAAAGAAGGTGAACAGAGTTGAATAAAAAGGAAAGAAAAAAACTGTAGCGACCGACGTTTCTGAGAAGAGAAGCGGCTGAGTATACAACCGCCGGCGTTTGTCGGTCGAGGTCAACAAGAAAAACAGATAACACTGATATAATCTATGAAACTTCAACTCACCCACTGTTTCTTCACCAACAGTGCCCAGACGACACACACACTCGCGGCCTCACATGTGGCAACGGCTTATGGCCATGCTACCACGGCCTGTGGCGCGGGTAATTCATTTGTGTATCGCACGCTTCACTCAACGGCTGCGCGAATATTGCTTAGCGAAATTTCGGCCACCTGGCTAATCCAGCGCTTACTCATCCGAAACTCAGGGACCAAGGTTACAACTCAAGAAGCTTAAATGGATAACCTTCCTTATTGAATCACTAGGACCTTGAATAGTTGATTTCAGTCGCCCCTACGGAATCCGCTTTCGGGAGCAGTTATCGCTTATGCGACGAACGTCACTCAAGCAGCAAAACTGATTCAGCATCAGCATTCTGTTTATACCCGCTTATCGCAGTACAAAGTTTCCTGGAACCATGTTCGACCGCCAAACACCCAAGATTTCTCCTAAACGTCGCAGATGAAGAAGACTCAGATAACTCAAGATCCGCTGATGAACCGTCCAAATTTTGCAACGATTTTGAACACTAGAAAAATGTTGTTGACCATCTCTGAACAATGGTTGTTTCAGACAAGCACTTCACAACGTTCAAAATTAAGAGTATTCATTCTGACGCTGGCTTGCAACATGCAGTTCGCAGACAGAATATTTTGCCACCCAATTGGAAGAAGTTTGTGTAGCTGCCGAAGCAAATTGCAGGCGCGAGTGTAGTAGAATAATGACTGTCTGCAGAAAACTGAGAGGAACAAAATCCCACGTGCTCATGTCCCGTTCAAACATGGATGCTGCCGACGCGCAATACTTGGCCGGTCGATGTCATTCCTCTTGACTGCTTTCAAGAGGTGTGCGATTAACTGCGAACGGAAGCATGCATATCGCTGAGGTATGCAACCTGGCTGAGATGCCAACAAGCTGAATATTCGGCATGCGCCCATCCGTCCGGCTCTCATCTGAGACACCGCCCTTCAAGAATACCTGGGAAGCGACTGTTGAATGGCAGCTGGATATGAACCAAAAGGTGATTGGGCTTGAACGCAACCCCACCTCACGCGCGTGACATTGTCAAAATCGTCACTAGTCAATACACACGCTTGTACCTCCTCCTTCATGCACATATACAACATTCTGATTAAATTGGCCGATTTACCTGGACAACAAAGTATACTGAGCACTGCGCACAATGTCTCACGTCCCACAGAATCAATGAGCTTGCTGACTCCATAAAGAGAACATACAGACGGTTGGTTGTGCCGCCGACAATCTCCCTGGATCACCTGTTGGTAAATACCAGACTGATCTAACCTTTACTCACCCGGGTTCCACACTGTTCCTCGGCGGCACTAAACTCCAATGTGGATGCATTCACTCTGTCCAGAAGTCTTTTCGCATGCGCCTTGTATGCACATCTCATCTAGCAGATGCTCTGATAGCTGTCACAGTAGCGCTAGGTACACTCACCTGAAACCAAATGAGGACACCCTCAGAATCTAGTGGCACTTTCTCCTGCATCCAGATAGACTGCTCCAGCTGGACCAAAACCGCGATAATATCCTCAACAAATTTTGGGACCGCTTGTGATGTCGGCAATCGGCGTAGCCCCATATGCGTCCACCTCACATCAACCGCTAATCGTCCTCGAATCCGCCAACACATCCGGCCGTTTGGCAGCAAACACATTGGATTGTTCTTCCCTCGTCTTCACCGTCTTTGTTCACGATGAAGGCAAACGCACCACTTAGTTATTTTACACCAGATTGGAGATAGTCGAATTGTCTTTGTTAAACAAGTCTGGACGTTTTTGTCGTTCGATACTGATTGACTTGTTGGCTGTCGCTAAACTATTATTCCAGCTGTTACCATATATCTTCCAGAGTGATAAATACAGGGGCGTTTTTCGGACGAGCAGCAATGAGCTGTAGGAAAGTAGCCCATGTCTCGTAGTACTCCACTTTTTTGAAGTCCAACTTCTGTCGTCATCCGGAGGATCTGCAGAAAACAAGCTTTCATACTTGAGTGAACAATCGGGACCTGGCCATTTACATTCAACCCCAAGCATCGTTCGCTTGGTACGCACCTCACGAACGTCGCGCTGCCAGACAATCTCCTTTTCAAACGATTGATGATGACTACTTGGTGGTTTACTCCACATCCGACTGCATTCAGGTATTTAAAAGAGCCAGCTCGTGAGTAGAACACAGAGTAAGTAGACGATCTCCTTTCTCGTTTACTGAACCAGTGGTGTAGGGTTTGAGGCCTCCGGCCAGACTACGGATTTGCACCCAAATCGAGTGCTCCAACCACCCAGAAAAAGAAGTCGGTCACTCACCAATGTTGACCGGACTGTTGAGGACAGTTAATCAGGCATGCGGTTCGCCTGTCATCAGAGCGTTCGCGCAGTCGGCAACTGCGAGACGGACAACGTGCTTTCGAGCATCGTCTGTCGGGTTGACTGTTCAAAAAAAGATGACCAGTAACTGTTTATCGAGGCTCACCTCAGTCTACAAGCCTCATCTTACCCAACTACGTCAATGTCATCGAAGTACGCTTGCATAAAAAAACTACGGTCAAGCGGTTTGGCTGTTTCATGGTGCTGTGTCAATCCATCAGCGGGCGTACTTTCTACGGCCCAACGGAAAGCACGTTGCTTGATCAGGCGTGTTTCAGATTGGCTTTTGTGTCACCGAGATTCAAGTGGGCATTTTCTTTCCAGCGATTCGCAATTTTGGGGTCACTGAGCGACGGGAACAAGGTAGATTCGTCAGTAATGCATTTCCACCTACTCATCCTGTCACTAGCGGCATGCAAAATGACTCAGTTCATCCCACAGGCCGGCTGATGTGATACTGTACTCGGTTTCCGTTGTGTAATCACAAGTTGTATGGGCCGCAGATGCTGCTAGAACGTCGAAACCCGCGCAGAAAAGCCATTGAATCCATCATTCAGAACCTTCTACTCGACGGTTTCTACCAGAAGGCAGCGAGTCACACACAAGTATTAACGAACGCACACAAACAAGGCAACATTGACAACAATATGAGTGGCTGGCACTGCTGTTGAATTTCGTGTACATAAACAAATCGACCACATCAGTGGAATGTCTGCAAAATTGCTCAAAGTCGATGACGACTGGTCTATATCTCTAGCGCATGACTCAGCCATCTATTTGAAGGTTGTGTCACTGACGTCCGAAATAGATTCCGAACAAAATGTTACTGTTATTACATGGCGGTGAACTTTGTATTACTTGTAGATTTATGCAGGCCTGAACAACGTTGATAACTACAAATCCTACTCAAATCCAGGTAAAGATGTGCTTTGGCTGGGGCGACATGATTAACAAATCATACCAGCTTCACTTCGATATAAGACGAGCGGAAATTTCACTCTAACAGGGCCCTCAACATTTGCTTAAAATAAGCCTAGATGCACTAGGTTTTCGAGTGACCGAGCTGTGCAGCTCAATACCATCGATTGGGTGTCCGGTTTGTGAATTGTCGAATAGACTAGTGCCTTGTGAATGAGTAATCATAAGCTGTCAGACTCACAAATGAGAGTAGCGCCCAACAAACATTTTTGAAGGTGTTACTACAAAAATTAACTACGCCAAATGAAAGTAATCAGTCCCTATTCGGAGCGAAATGGCTTTCTGTCAGTTTCGTTATCACAGAACGCCGATAACTATTTATGGCAGGGGTAGACTAAACCCGGGTGGGAAGCATGAAACACCATGGCGATTGTTGGCACCGGAAAATACGAAGGGCACGCCAAACATTGAACCACGCTTGGAAGGCACGTGAACCAGTTTGTTCACCTGTTCTCCAGGTCAACAAAAGGTGTTACAACGAGATCGATGCATGTGCAATTCTTATTCTGGCAAATCTACCACATCCGACCCCACTTCCCAAGTGCAATTGCGTGCAGTTGCACTGTCTCCGCCAGAAATCCGCGTGCGGTGCGTGATAATCTGGGGTTGTTGAACTCCACTCGGAGGGTGTGCGAATCAAACCACAAAATACAGGCCTCGAAAATTCCAGCAATTCATGGTTCGATCGATTGCCTAAATGGTTACGTCTGCGAACAAAAGACTTCAAGCTGGAGCAGTGAGTCAATCTTCATTGTCCTCCTTAACAACAGAAAAGAGAAAGCGAAACAATCGCCGAAATCACAAACCAAAACAAATTACGGTTGGGTTCCGCCTCAGCGTGCCACTCCATTGACTGAGACAGCCGTAAACTTGTTGACTTTCAGCAAACCAAGAAAACGTGATTTTTCACCACTTTGCCTCCGTTAAATTACTCCTCAAATTGGGAAACTTCACTTCTGTTTTCATTCATGTAATAACCGTCCTTTGTTTCTGTCGGGAGTGGAACTCATAGTCGTCATGAGTGTGCACCGTACGGCAATGTGATATTTTCATGACAGACACAGATCTCTTTTATTCTCCAACGCCGGATGTCACGTAAGTTTTGTCGACTCCATTCTGTGGGCATTCACGCAGACAGGCGTAGCTCGCATCAAATGATTCAGTGGAGAGGGTAACCGTGTTTCTCTGGGAAATTTGGGGCGTAAATCATCGGCGAAGACGAGTTATAAATTCTCTCGAGCGCACAAGTAGCGGAACAAACGCTTTTCTGGTTTCCTACTAACAACCGCCCGCGCATTGTCCAGTATGTATTTAACGCTGGTTCACCGGAAGATTTACATACTCACAAAGATGCATACACATACATCTGTGTGGGTTAGCATACCTATGTACATGCGCATATGTAGAGTTGGTTGCAGCAAGCCAGTCCTCCTTTCTCGTATTGACCTGCCACTAGTGAGGAGTTCTCAGGTCGGTAGTATCAGTCTACGTAATGTCGACTGAGACAAAGTAGGACCTGCTGAGTCTGGGCATGTGTGTATTCAGTCTCCGATTAAATGGGGGGGGGGCACACTAAGAGCGTCACGCACGTCTTGCGGAAGAGTGCTCCGATCTAACCACACCGCTGTAGACGGAAGTTATGCTGACACAGCGGCAGACCTTGTTAATGAGGTGGTTCAAACGAGTGTCTCCGAAGACCAGTAGTGTGTGGCCTCAGTAGTAAACTGCGGTTGAGATATAAGGGCTGTAGGTTTGTATCATGCCACTAAGTTCGAGTTTCTCCTCAGCGGCCTATGCGCGATTGGGATAACTTGAGTCAGTTAAGCTTTATCGGATAGGGTTTGCTGCGCAGGTTTCGGATTAGTTTTGTTGTCGGAATTTTGATGGATTAACACTGACAGGATCCTCAGAGTGGTATGGACACATGTGCTGATGTTATCGAGCAGGAGACGAACAAACAATTGGCACATTATCGTGGAGAGAGCAGAGTGTATTATCGCCAGAGTTCTCATGTGTAGGTATAATCAGACAGGAACTCTTCTGGCCAGGTGATTCTCAGTGAATGTTTCCAGATTGCTCTCATTTTCAACAGTGTAAAGCGTGCATTGTTATTGTGATATGCATGAGTTATGCTGGGTATGCAAGCATTCATTCGCTAGATGATGTCAACTTTAATCGCGTCCATTCAACCAGGAGGCTGGGATCATTTCGGAAAACAATTTGATTCACTGATGAAGTTATGGGTTTTTGCATTTTTCCAGCCAACGGCACATGAAAGCAGCTGGAACCCGATTGCGTTTGGAGGGTTGCTGATGACCACCATAAACAACAGTACCTCAAATGCGCCTCCTTTTGGTACTCCTATAAAACTGCTTTGGTTTCTTCAGAATGCGCCGGTGGCTCATACACGGGAAAGGTTGTCTCCAGGGTGTCATCAGTCAGGTCACAACGTTGCCTCAAACTCTCGAAGCCGGTAGTTTGGCAGTCAGAATCGCGTGATTCATCATGTTGGAACTACTGGTGGAAGTTAGAAATAACATGTCGGCAGCAAAAGCACTGTCCGTTGCCAGTGACGACACGTTTGGAGCTCACACTGGACGTCAGCCAGTAATTCGTTGCGCTTCCTGGAGCAATCATCCGGTTTACTATTCACCACTGTTGAAATGACACCTCAAAGATTTTTTGAACAGTAGCTAACTGCGTGCACTTCCTATCCTCTTTTGCTGGCTGCATCGATATCAGCGGTCTTTCAGAGCCCCAAAACTGTCATCAAGCTGAATGAGCGTTGAATAAGTTTGCTGAAAGTTTGTTCAGCATTGCTACATGAGTTCAGAGTTGATGGAGATTCCATGCATACCAAGATACATGCTCGTGGCAGGGAGAGACGATTTATAATTGACATATTTATAGTTGAATTCTGTCGTGGATTCAGAGGCATCGATACAGTGGTGGTTGACAGCAAGACAAATGTTGTCGCTGCCATTCTTGTAGACTTGCGCGTAGTGCATCTCCGCAACCTTTGTGTCGGAGACAGAAATACGATTTTCTTAATTCGGATGTGAAATGTCCGCCGTGACAAACGTTTGCGGCGAGACAGGGTTGTCGAGGCAATTGCGATTTTATTCCACTGGGAAGATGAATGAACCTCAAAGAAATCCTCATTCATCCCCAATAACCCCCGTACAAGTCTGAGTGTAAATTTCTGGTGGGCGTTGTGCGTGCCGTCCGGACAAAGCTCATCTCAGAAAGGGCGATGTAGCTGGATAGGCTTTCGCGCCGACGATTCGATCTACATACTTGAGAACGGTGGGCGCGAGTTAAGTACGGGGACAAAAAGTTGCGTGACCTTCTCTAAGCTGACGTCCATCAAAGCCCACTGTTTTCCGGTAACAACGAAATGATTACGGCGTGGCCAATTTGTTCATCGAACAAAATTCTTTCATGTACGTGCAGTCAGTTCACACTATGTTTTGTCAGGCGATCACCAGTAGTCGAGTAACACAGAATTCGCATACGAATCTACAGTTAAGCGCTTAATGGTCCGAAAGATCTAGTACTTTCATCCAGCGAACAGGTAGCGGTTCGTCTATGAGTATCTAATCCAGAGGAAGTAGGCGGATTTGGTTAATCCACCCCGTAACCTCTTGACATAGATGGTGAGAACCAGGTCGACATACGGTAGCGCAGAATGTGACCAAGAATGGGTTGTTTGGATCGTTCTAGTCGTTTCTGAGATGTTCGAATTCTCTCACTATCAACAGGTTGCATGAACTTCCTAATGGCCTCAGCAAGGGATCATTGGCGCCCTCATTGGAAGAGTTCATGTGATGTACAACGTCCACAAGTAGTAGCTGGGTCGTCCCCTGAGCACGCACCGAGTTTTTTCCGAGACCCGTTGCAAAATAACGTCGCCCATGTGAAGTAGGTGAAGTGGTTCTTCATAATAGAAGGTGGATCACCCGCCATCATAATCCATTTTATCGGGAAAAAAAGTTAGAAGGGCGTAACCCGGAGCGGAGGATTTCTACCGCAGTCAGGTTTCTTACACATCAGCTAGCAATGGTTTCGAAGAAAGGACCGACTTCCAATCTGCACAATGTTGCACGATAAGTTCCGATTTAGAATGCAGGTAGAATCACGCTTGATCACATTACACACTCATATTCTCCAGGTGATAGTGGAGTGTTCGTGCAGAGACGTTGGGCTTGCGGAGTTAGGCCGATTCACTCAGAATGATCAGTGACGATATTTTTAGTAGAGAAGGGCCTGCGTTTGTGGACCTACTCATCTGAACGTTGTAAAGGACCGGCGCAGGAATGAATTTGGAGGAGAGTTGTCTGTTCTTTTGATTTTCTGCAGTCGCTGAAGTATATGGTATAGGTAACAAGAGACGTTTCTGGAGTAACGAAAGCCAGAGAAAAAATTGCTTCTATAAAAGTTATTTGTAATAGCTAGAGCTGCTCTATTCCCAGAAGGCGAGAAGGGCAAGGCAGCGGAACAGCTCGCGAGTTCATGAATGTTTTTACAGGTAAGCTTGATTTGTTGTGCAAGATGTCTCACTGCTCAACGTCGGTCCGGAAAGGAACTGAGTTGCTTGTAGTGATCCGGGATGTCATGGAAGACTACCCAGTATTCGCGGCATCTGCAAACGTAGCTCGTTATATCTTAGTTTAAATAAGGTCAGTCTATAGCAACAGACAGGAGTGAATGGTCAGCTTTACTTTCGAAGTGTGGTCGTTCTCAGGTACTCTCAGAAGTCTGCTTTGACCAGCCGTGCATGTTCACGGGAAGAGGAGGCGTATGCACTCTCTCACTGTGCGTCACACTTAGAGATTTGTGTATGAACCTAAAATGAGCAGTTAGAATTTCATATTACTTCAGGCTAAAAACGCTCTTGACAGAAACATCCCGAGAGATCAGGAATATGTGACGTAACCGCACAAAAGTGGAGTTGATACAACGTCTATTAGGCAGAATCTGGTGTGAGATACATGAAGCAAATCGTATAAATAATAAACGTGCGACCAGATATTGCAAACTGCAATTAATTAGGTTACAGACCAATGCTCGGCAGAAATTACACGTATACGAATCAACCTCCATGCCAGTGACGGCCTGACAACTAGACAGGAATGAATTCTACGTAGACAGATGACCAGTGTGCTAATGACCTCAAACTTATTCACCTTGCATATTAAGATACACAGCAGACTTCCAGAGTCGACTGTCCTCATCTTTCCGTAGGCATCATAATTCTCACATTCACACCGTTTCCCTAATCACCGCAGACACTGTCGATACGTAGTTCCTACTCTACATCAGCTGGCACACGCTCATCCGCGTTGCACATGCTCTCACCGACATCATCCATATCACAGAAGGAAATACCACTATTATAAATAATCTCATTCATTCACTCTTCGCCCGTGCATAGCCCATTTGCGAACAGCAGATATCATTCAGATTGACCTGAACGTGCCGTGAGCCATTCCGTTTAGGTGGATACGCACCATGACGCGCATAGTGTCCATTGTCTCTATGCCAAGCTTTCTGTGCCTATCAAACTTGAGCTAACGCTCGGAAAGCTTGAAGATTTATCAACAAAACTATCGAATTTGTGCTGATGAACACATTCGTTTTTGTGTGGTTTGTGAATAACTGCAGTGATGGCGCATAACAACATATGCGATGAGAAGAAAAATATTACTAGTACTCACATTATGTACACATATGGAAAACTCCACAAACTGCAACACTAGGCTAACCAAATTGACTGACGCAGTTTCGACCAAATGTGCACGGGCACGGCGAGACACTAAGGGTTCACACAGCAGTGAAAATTCTGCTAGTGGTTGAAGCCAGACGGTGGAATGTAATCAGAAACACGATTCCCGTCGGCTTGCACGAAGCTTACTCACTTGTTCAGATTAGTGTGTGTAAGAATAAACAGAAGTGTGAAGGCGATGAATCTGACCGTTGCCAACGTCTTTGAGCAACATGTGGACCTGAGTAGCGTTCAATTTGCTCGCTCCAACTCTGTCTGCTGGATCTCATCATGCTTTATGTGGTGCAGCCACAGGTGACGCTGGAAATGGCAAGCTGGTGATTCTGAGTGCAACTCACTGATAGCATGTGATGTAGTGTGCTCGACATGCAGACTAATAAATCACCCGCTGCAAACTCTGCGGCTACAGATTTAACATGAACGTTTTCATCTGACAGCAACAGTTCACGCATTTCTATATATATATATATAATCTTTGCATTCGCATGTCCGCCATGTACACTTCATGCAGTTTACATTTTGCCATCATCGGTTTTCTTCTGGATGTGCCAACATGAGTGCAAAATTCGGATGCAATCTCAATCCTCGCTATTTCTACGTGCGCTTCCATCAAGCAGCGAAAAGGATTTGTTTGCACACCTCGTCTCGTGATCACGGTCAGGCGGAACACTTGGTCTGCTATACTGAGCAGTCACTGTTGCCTCTCTGCACCTGCGTCATCACCTCGCTAATTCACTAGGTTCATGTTAATGTGGCATGGGATTTATACAGAAATGGACTCTCCAAACACCGGTGTCGATTGCGCTGTTTCCCCTATCAGTTGTTCAACTTTCACAGATCCATTTGTAGAGCCACAGGCTCGCGCCGACCGTGGACATCGTTCTGTAGGCATCAGAATTCTTACACACTATTTTCCCAATAGCTGTAAACATCATTGATACTCATATCTCACTCTCCATTGGCACACACGCGCTCATTCGCGTTGCACGTAATTCCACCGACAACATCCACACCACAACAAAAAAAACCATCATTCAACTCAACTACATTCATTCAGAATTCACACGTGAATAACGAAATTGCCAACAGCAGATATCATTGAGATTGACCTGAACTTGAGGTGAGCCATTCAGATCAAGCGAATAAGCACAACGACACGCACAATGCCAGGTGACTCTATGTTGAGCTGAATGTGACTGTCAAGAATGGGCTTTTGTACGAAGAGATTGAACAAGCATGGAAAACACCATCAGGTAGTGATGAAGACATTCCGATAATTGCAAAAAAGTAGAATAAGGCCGAACAAATTAACTGGCGCATTTTCGAACAATATAACATAAACAGAGCGAGAAATCAGGTGTCCAAATAGTTGCGCACGACCTCAGGCAAGAAGACATAATGCATGTGGGCTTGTTAGCTCGGAAATGACAGTTCTGCTAGTCGTTGAGGCCGGAGGGTAGGATGCAAAGTGCAAAAGAATTTCCGTAGTTTGCACAGATCAGTCTTACTCGTGCTGTATGTGGAGAGAGCAAGAACAGCTTGACGCGCAGAAAGGACAGACAGAACGGTGGAGGCAATATATATAACCAATGCTAATGTCACAGAGCAACATGAAAACTTGACTAGCATTCGATCCGCTACCATCAAATGGATTCTTGAAATGATATCGGAATTTATACGGCGCAGTCACGAGCCACGATGGAAATGGCAAGCTGGAACATATGACCACAAATCATTGGTAACATATGATGCAGTGTATATGGCATGGTAACAGATGACTCACTGTTTGTTGTCTGTGTGGCTGCAGATTAAACGTGATCATATACATGTGAGAGCAACTGCTTATGCAGTCCAATACATATTTCATCGTGCCTCACAATTCCCTCTCCAGATTCGCATGTCCGTCATCAACAGTACATGTTGCATACATTTTACCATCATTGGTTCTCTCTTCATAGTGCCAACATAAATGCAACATTTGGATAAAATCTCACTCGTCCCTGATACTGAATTCCTATGCTTGCTTCTGGCCAAAATTGAGCGCTCTCTCCAAACCGCACAATCGAACGGTTTGCACACGTCGTATTGTGACCACGGTCTCGCAGAACACCCGGTCTCGTATAAATGGCTCTCCGCTCTTGCAGTTCTGCACTTGCCCCATCACTTCGCCATTTTGACACGTCCATGCCCATGTTGCATAACAGTTGGACACGAATCAAGTGTGTGTGCACTGGTTTCGGAGGCATTGTTTCTGTTATGTTCCATTCCTTGGCAGCTATCGGGCCTAATCTATATATTCGGCACAATAATTTCTAGCTCGTCCATACAACGTCCTCATTCTCATTGCGCATGCCGGCCTCGGGATAATCTCCGGAATGATTCAATAACTAACAACAAATGTGAGACTCTTCTATATAAAAAGTTGAGAACCGCACACAGGGGAACATCGGACTAATCAAATTGACTGGCGCAGTTTCGAACAAATGTGCTTGTGCACTGAGAGACAAAACGTGTTCACTTGATTGTGCACGATTGCCAGGAAGAATACATGATGTACTTAGGGTTATGTGTTCGGAAATGACAATTCTGCTAGTCGCTGGAGATGGACGATGGAATGTAATCTGAAACACGATTTCTGTCGGTGTGCAGACATTTTACTCACGTGGTCAGCTTGACACGTGCAAGAGCAGGCAGAACTTTGGAATACCCATACTTGACGGTTGCGAACGTGTGGGAGCAAAATATCGGGTTGAGACCCATTCGATTTGCTAGACAAGTCAGAAAATTCCCAGGAGAGGATGATCTTTGACGTGGAAGCGTATATGTCGTAGAAACCTCCCAGAGCAACATTTCGGAATGGGTAGCATTCGATTCTCTCACTGAAACGCCGTGCTCCATATTACATCGAGAGTTCTATGGCGTGATCACAAGCCACGATGTGAATGGCAAGCTGGACTTTCTGAGCGCAAATCATCGGTAACATGTGACGCAGTGTATTTGGCATAGGAATAAATGACTCACTTTTTGTTGTCTGTGTGGCTGCTGATTGAACGTGATCATGTACATGTGAGAGCAACTGCCCATGCAGTCCGATACATATTTCATCGTGCCTCACAATTCCCTCTTCGGATTCGCATGTCGCATAAATTTTACCATCACTGGTTTTCTCTGCGATGTGCCAAAATGAACACAAAATTCGGATGCAATCTCACTCGTCCCTGTTCCCTGATACGTATGCCTGATCCTTGACATAATTTAACGCCTTTTCCAAACCGCACAATCGATCGGTTTGCACACATCGTTCTGTGGACACGGTTTCGCGAATCATTTGCCGTTCCGTAACTGGCTATTCTTTCTTTCAGTTTTGCGCCTGCCTTATCACTTAGCCAATTCACTCCGTCCAGGACCAGGTTGCCTGACATCTCGACCCAAATCTATTGCGTGTTAACCGGTTTTCTTGTCATTCTCATCCTAGGATTGAATTCTTCGGCAGCTTTCTGTCATATTTCCTCTGTCTAGCACACTGCTTTCTCGCTCGTGCGTTTCACGATCTTCTGCCATATGCGCATGTAGCCCTTCAGATATTGCTCAAAATTTTCAAATGTCTCTTTAGAACGTTCTCCCAACGTGATGTACATATGATGAAATCTGTACACACGGTAATATCGGGTCAACCAAACTGCCTCTCTCAATTCCCAACAAATGTCCGTGAGCACAGTGATAAACACGTGTTCGCTTAATTGCGCACGATTGCCGGCGAGTAGACATGATGCACGTGGGACTGTTTGTTCGGGAATTACATGTCGGCTAGTCGCTGAGCCGGAATTTAGAGGTAATGATGAACACGATATCTGTCGGTTTGTACAAAGCTTTCTCACTTGTCCAGGTTGACGCGTGCAATAACAGGCAGAACTGTGAAATCGATAGATATGAACGTTGTCAATGAACTTGAGAAGCATTGAGTTTTCTCTCTTTACTCCATTCTTCAAATCACAGCGCTGGCCAAGCGTCTTTTGCGGACACAAGTGGGGATGAAGATACCCTAACCACAGCCGTTCAAAAATGGAGACGTCCGCACGTTCTTGGATGATGTAAAGGACGTGGCCGAGGTGATCGGAGTCAAGACCGACCGTGGGGAACTGGCCACCCTGCGGACGCTGAGGGGCAGGGCGAAGGCGTCGTTGAACGCAGCGCAAAGAAGCCCAGCGATGATGGGCTGAGCCACTGCGAAGAAGGCGCTGATGGCTGCATGTGACAGTCCGGCCGATCGCCAGGATGCCATGCGGCGGTTTGAGGCGGCCAGGCTTGGACAAGGTGCGGACCTATGCGTGTTTGCCGCCTCTCTGCAAGTTTTGCTAGAGAGGACTCTGCCAGGATGGAATCAAGAATCACGACGACAGTTAATGGCGGAACAATTTATTGATGGTCTCACGTTGGCGGTTCGCGGCCGAATCTGTGTTGCCCATTTTGCTCAACCGATGGACCTTGACGAGCTTGCGAAGGTGATGCGGGAGTTCGAGGTAATGTATGTGGCCTCACCGGATGCAAACAGCAAACGGACAAGACTACATTACAAGAAATGCAGAAGGCCATGGAGCAACTTGCTGCGGATGTAGCTGCATTAAGGACAGCATCACGGGGAACAATAAACCAGGAGGTTGCTTCGTATGTGGAAAAAAAGGACACGGGAAAAAGAATTGCCCAATACGGTTGTCCAAGGGGTCTGAAAATAAAGAGTTTCTTGTATGTTCTTTTTGTTGGGAGGGTCATCTTGTAACGAGGGTGATTTAGAAGGGGGCCGTACTTACAAGAGTTGAAGTTGATGGAGAGGTGGAACAGTGTTCATTCGATACAGGGGCAGCTATTTCGTTGATTGCTCGTGCAGAAAAGCAAAACCTAGAACCGACATCCATGACGACCAGGACGGTTGGAGGTCATAGTTTGCTGGTTGACGGTGTGAAAGAATGTGAAGTATCTATCGGTGGTCATATCTTGAAGCATCGTTTCATTGTGTCTCTAGAAACCAGGCAAACGATAACCGGAGCCAATTTCCTCGCTGGAACAGATGCCGTGATTGACCTGAAGCTCAAAAAGTTTTCAACTGGGTATGGCTCCCTGACGCTCAGAGGACAGCGACAGGATAGCGTCAACCATGTACGCAAGGCTGAAACTCTTATTTGTACAGCACCCCTCTCCAGTCAACGGTTGAGAAATAAGCGGAATTATTTACGAATGACGATGATCCCTACAAATTTTGCAACTGGAATGCACATGAAAGACCAACAACGGGAACATTTCGAACTTACGGACCTCGCGTGATTCCGGTCCATATTGAGGAGTAATTGAAGAGACAATTACGGTACATGCTGAGTAAGGATGTTATCGTAGAAACCAACAGTGCGTACAACTCGCCTGTTCTCCTAGTGAAGAAGTCAGACGGAAAGTATTGCTTCTGTGTGGATTTGAGGCGGCTGAATGAGGTAACACGGAATACAGTCGTACTAATATCGTCCGTTGCTGATATTTCTGACAAGCTACAGCAGGCAAAATGGTTCACAGTTTTGGACTTACGCTCCGGATACTGACAGGTACCATATAAACCCACGGATCTTGAGGAGACCGCATTCGCGGTAGGCGTGAGAAACAATATCAGTTGAAACGCATGCCGTTTGGCCTGTCTGGAGCACTGTTCATATTTCGGCGCCTGATAGTTCAGCTGGTGAAACGACGGGATGATGTGGCGGTATATGCAGATGATATCGTAATATACAGTAGCACGGAGTCGGAACATGCTGCCCACATAGATGCTGTGTTAAATTGCATCAAGAACTGAGGACCTCGGATCAATGCCGATAAGTCACGACTCGGACGATCATCGGTGGTTTTACTGGGATACAAGGTGGGTCGAGGTGATCTCGAACCTCTGCCGAAGGAAATACTGACAAATAGAGAGACCGTTGCTCCAAATTCCAAACGAACCTTGGGACAATTTTTGGGTCAAGCGTAGTACTACAGTCGGTTCGTGAAACATTTTCATTCCATCACATCGCCATTGTATGAACTTCTTCGAAGAGATAAGAAATTTGAAAGGATCGACGATGCCCATAGGACGTTCAAGCGAGTGCAACAAGCGACGAACGAGCAACAACTGACGTTGAAACTACCGAATACAAAAGGAACTTTCATCGTAGCAACATATACCAGTGACGGTGGCATTGGAGCAGTACTCAACTAACAGGAGGGAGTAATCGAGTTTGCCAGCAGAAGTATTCGACCATTGAAAAGGAATGTTTGGCAACCGTCTGGGCACCGGACAAGTGAAAGCCATACCTGTTGGGTCAATAGTTCCATCTGGAGACGGATCACAAACCCTCGGAGTGGATCATGACTGCGGGGGACCCGAGAAGCAAAATAGCCCGATGGGCATTACGCTGACAGGAATGTGTCTCCACGATCAATTATCTGCCTGGTTTGTGCAATTGCGTTGCGGATTTTCCTTCTCGATCGCAGATAGACGACGAACTCCTTAGAGTGATCTTTGGAGTCAACAGCTCATGAATGGAGCAAATACCACAACCTCCAGTACATCTATAACATCAGCATAATGTCCTCCGGAAAGTGATTGAAACTCTGGCAAGAGGCTTAAGGATCCCCAGAAATACTGAAGATGAGGAGCTGGAAATAATCGCATCCCAATGGAAGAGTTGGCTTAAATAGTGCGGGCGTATTGGTTTGGCAGCGTGGCGTTGGTCGCCCGTGCGTACTAGTCATCCCAAGACAACTGAGGAGGAAGGTGGTGGCAGACTTTCATGAAATGGCACACACTGGAAGCACTAGGATGTACGATCTGTTGAGACAAAGAGCATATTTGCTGAAGATGAAAGAGGATGTGACAACTTACGTGCTTGCATGCTAACAATGTCAGTTACTGAAAGGCAACCATCGGGGAGCCCATTAGCCCTTACAGCCAATACCAGTCTCCGAAATCGGTGAACTGTGGTCTATGGATCTTATGGGCCCATTTCCACTGAGCGCCCGCGGTATCTAGTACGTTCTGTTCATGACAGAACACTTTGCCCGTTAGAACGAAGCGACTGGCGTTCCGGATCAGAAAGCATTTACGGTGGGAGAGATGGTGATGAAACGCGTCGTAGCAACCACGGTTTACCAAAGGCGATCTTGACGGATAAGGGACCATGCTTCGGAAGCGAGGAGTTTCGAACACGTATGCAACAACTGAGAAACAGGAGCATTTGAACAACGCCATATCACTCACAAACAAATGGCCTCATTGAACGTAACAACCGAACGGTCAAAGAAGGGTTATCAGCCAGAGGAAGAGACTGGAAGTCTGCGTTGTCACTAGTGTTGTTGGCCTATCGGGCGTCTGTGCAGGCGAGCACGGAGAAATCTCCATTCCAATTGATGTATGGTAGAACCCCCCGAATTTCGGTGGATCAGGACATTGAGGTATAGCCAGAGTGCATCGACTTCACTAAAGAATTGGTTGCCGAAATAAAAGAGTCAAACAAAATCTGAGAGCACCGCAAGAACGCACAAAGGAGCAATCCGCAAGGCAACGGTTTGGCAAGAGTACAATGTTCAATTTAGACGAACGTGTAAGATGTCGAACTCATCGGACCACGGGTGCCAGCTGGCCGGGATCAAGAAAACGTTTGCCTAATTGGAAAGGTCCGCATTTGGGAATATCCAGACGGGCCCAGTATACGTGATCAAGAGGAACTGCGCGAAAAACGAGTGAACGCCAGGGAGTTAGCAACCAGTCACGAGATGCCAGTGAGACGAACCAGAAGATCAATAATCCGGGAGGAAACACCACGCCGAACGGAGTGGATTCGTCGACAAATGCAACGGACCTGAGGAACTTCAGAAGGGGGAGAAGTGTTGTATAGCAGACAGTTTCGTGGTGAGTAGTATACGATTCACAAGTAGTACACTGCCTGCGGACGACATTCAGGAACAACAGGACGAGGCTCGAACAGGACGAACGAGAAGAGGCTACCGAAATAGTGTGTACATGCTGTGTGAGAACTATCACGAAGGCGGATGACAATGTGCTTTGCCCAATGTATGTGAGCGCATGTCTGTCAAGCAAATGAATGCACGTGTTTGTGGTTTAGCTTTCGACATGACCTGTACGGATGTTCGGGCAAAATACCAACTTGCTGGCCAAGCGTCGTTTGCGAACACAACACTGGATCCATTCGGCACTTTATGATGCGGTGGTCATTTCCACTAGGTTCTTCTAGCTAGGTCGTTGTTCATACTGTAATCCTCGAACTGATTCAACGATCATCAACAATACTACCATGTTGTGATGTAAAAATTTTGAGAGCTGCAACAGGGTTACATTGGAGCAACCAAATTGACTGACGCTAATCTGAACAAATGTGCATGGGCACGGCGGGAATCTAAGAGTTAGAAAAATTGCGCAAGACTTCCTGAGAATGGACCTGATAGGAGTGGAATCAATAGGTGCGAAATGAGGGCTCTGCGAGCTGCACTAGTTAGATGGTGGGATCTGATTTACGAAATTTACTTCAATCGGATTCTTCGAACCATGTCCACTTGTCCAGCTCGACGCGTGCAAGAACAGGCAGGGATGAAAAAGCAATATATCTAACCATTGTCGACGTCTCACAGCAACATTTGGACTGGTGTAGCGATCAATAGCTCCCTCAAACTGTGTTCTCCAGATCACATCCGATGTTCGATGGCGCAATTACGGGCAACGTTGGTGAAGGCAAGCTGGGAAAACTGAGTGCAGATCAACGGTGAAATGTGATGCAGTGTATTGACATGGAAACAAATAACTAAACGTGTGCTGTGTGTGTACCTAAAGCTGCATACATTTGACCATCATCGGATTTCTTTTCGATGTGCAAACACGAATGCAACATTCGGATGCAATCTCACCCATTCCTTTTTCCAAATACGTATGCCCGATTTCTGCCGTAATTGAGCGATTCACTCAAACAGCACAATCGACCGGTTTGCACACTTCATCCCGTGACCACGGTCGCGCAGAACACATGGTCTGCCATAACTGGCCATCCGTTTTTTTCAATGAATACAGACTGTCGCCTCATACTATTCCCACTACTAAGCATTTGCAGCATATATCGGAATGTCCGCGTGAGGCATACGGTCTGGATGTGGGAAGCATCACTTGACGGCAGATTGACATGCAACGACAATTGTCACATGATTGAATTGGGAAACGACTTTTACACCGAATAGAGCATTCTTGGACTAGGGGTGTGTGAAAATGAGTGCAACGTTTGAAAGTACCGTTACGGCGTTTGAGTCGTGTATCGGTTCACAAAATGAACAAAATTCTGTGTATCCCGAATTTGGGGTTTCACCAAACGTGCAGTTCTGCATCTGCCTCATCACTTCGCCAATTCACTCCGCCCATGTCCAGGTTGCATGACATTCCTACAAGAATCAACTGTGTGTACACCAGCGTTTGAGGCCATTTTTTGTTTTCATTCAGTTCTGTACAGTTATCAGGCACACGGTATCCATTCGAAACATTATTGTCTCGGGCCCGCCCACGAAGTTCTCTTTTTAAATGCGCATGTCGTATTTGAGATAATGCTCGGACTGGTTAAATAAATATCAAGAACAATTTCACGTTGTGATGCACACATGTTGAGAACATCATACAAGGGTGAAAGTAAGTCAACCAAATTGGCTGGCTCAGTTTCGATCGAGTGTGCGTTGGCATGAAGAGAAGCGAATGGTTCGCTCAATTCCGCACGATTGCCAGCAAGAAGACAGGATGCACGTGGGATTATCGGCTGGCAAATGAAAGTTCTGCTAGTCACTGTGGCCGGAAGCTGGAATGTAATGTGCACAGAACTTTCTCATTTTTCCAACTCGAGGCGTGTAAGAACAGGCAGAACTGAATGAGAGAGATGAGAGTTGCCAAAATCTCAGAGCAACGTGTGAATTCGAGTAGCGGTTGAGTTACTCCCTATCCTTCGTTCTCCAAATGACATCAAAGTTTATATGTCGCAATCACGAGCCACGTTAAAACAGACGGGCTAGAAGGTGTGAGCGCAAAACATTGGTAATATACAATGCAGTACATTTGGCATTGGGAAGAAATAACTCACGGTTTGCCGTCGGTGTGGCTGCAGATTGAACGTGATCATGTATGTGTGTGAGCAACTGCTCGTGCAGTCTGATATATAATTAATCGTGAGTCGGAATGACATCGGATTCACATACTTGTCCTAACCGGTGCATGTCACACATTTGGCCATTTCTTCTCGATGTGCCAACATGAATGCATCATTCGGATGCAATCTCACTTATTCCTTTCTCCAAATACGTATGCCCGATTTCTGCCGTAATTGAGCGCTTCACTCAAACATCACTGTCGATCGGTTTGCACACTTCGTCCCGTGACTGTGGTCTCGCGGAACACTCGGTCAGCCATAACTGGCTATCGGTTCTTGCAGTTCTGCACCTGCCTCATCACTTCGCCAATTCACTTGGTTCATGTCCATGTAGCATGTCTGTTCGACACGAGTCAAATGTGTGTACAGTGTTTCTCAAGACATCCTTTGGTTGTTCTGAATTCGCTCTCTGCTATCCGACCTTCTCGGTATATCTGACGAATTGTATCCTCTCACCAGCCTCATCAAACCTCTACATATCTGCGTACAACGCACATGAAGCCATAAACGGAGAGACTGAATAGCCATGCGGAACCTCATCATGTTTTGATGAAGGCACTTGAAGAACAGCAGATATCGTAATATTAGTCCAACCAAATTGACTGGCGCAGTTTCGAACATATGCGCATGAACACGGCGAGAAACTAACGCTTGGCTCAATTGTGCATGAGTACCGGCGAAAGATATGATGCACGTGTGATTATTTGCTCTGAGCTTAAAGTTCTGCTAGTCGCTGAAGCCTGATGGTGCAATGTAATCTGGAAATAGATTTCAGTCAGCCCGCGAAAGGCAGTCTCATATCTCCAGCTGGGAGCATGCGAGAACGGAAAACTGCAGAGGCGATAGATCTACTCGTTGGCTTTGTCTCAGAGCGACGGTCGGACTTGATTAGCATTCAAAATCCTTCTGTCAACTCCTTTGTCTAAATCATTCGGAAACTTCTGTGGCGCAATCACGGGCCACGATGTGAATGGCAAGCTGGAAAATTCTGAGCGCAAATCATTGGTAACATACGATGCAGTGTATTTGGCATGGGAACATATAACTTACTGTTCGTCGTGTGCGTGTCTGCAGATTGAACGTGATGATGTACACGTGAGAGCAACTGCTCATGCAGTCTGATATGTAATTGATCGTGAGTCGAAATGTCCTCGGTTTCGCATGCGCGCCCTGACCTGTGAATATCACATACATTTGGCCATCATCGGATTCCTCCTCGATGTGCCAACATGAATGCAACAATTGGATGCAGTCTCACTCATCCCTATTTATAGAAACATATGCCTGATTTTTGCCATAACTGAGCGCTTCACTCAATCATCACAATTAATCGATTCGCACACTTCCTTCCGTGACCATGGTCTCGAGGAACACTCGGTCTGCCATAACCGGCTATCGGCCCTTGCACTTCTGCACCTGCATCATCACTTTGTCAATTCACTACGCTCATGTCTATGCTGCTTGTCATTTCGACAACAATAAACTGTTTGTACACCGAAACTCGAAGCGCACGTGGAAATTCTCGAACTCATCGGTTGTCTATCAACACCATTATCACGCGATATATCCGATTGCGGTTGGTTCAACGGTCTATCTTTGGAGCAGCGCAAGGTTATGCTGGAGAACACTGGATGTTGCTTTGGTTGCCCAAAAGCGAACCGTGTGACCAAGTCTTGTAGAATACAGGTACGATGTGCGGTACCGGGTTGTGGTCGACGACACCATAAGTTGGTTCATGCGGATAAGCCCGAACAGGTTAGGGAGGAGGCGACGGTCATTCTTGTGCGGTGCTACGTCCAATGTAAACGGCGTGTGTTTAGGATTAGTCCCGACACTATTGCTTGATGAATCTATCACGAGAACAATTGGTTCGCAGAGACAGCCCTGCCAGATGATGTTCCCTACTCTACACGGAACTTCTACAACATCATGCAATAAGGTATCGATTGAGTTGCGATCGTTGGATCAGGAGCATTCCATCACAGCTGATTCAGTTTATACGGTGGAAAAGCTGCCAGTGAGTCAGGATGACGTTGTGCATCAATCGGTAATAGATGGATGAGTTCACCCAATTGATGTTTACATTAGAAAGTCCACTAGAACCGGCGTGGGGATTTTGATAAAATGCGATGTTCCTAAAGCACAGTGGGTGTTGGAGCAGGGACTGGACAGCATCAATGAGCCTAATGCGAGTAAGACCAATTCCGGCTGGAGCCCCCAAGGTCCATGTCGCACCGAAGCCCGGAATAACCACTGTGTAAGCCTAATTGGAGTATGTCCGGTGTCGTTAGATGATTGGATACGATGGATGTATGAGTTGGATTACACTGACGGATGCATGTCGGAGAACGGGGAGCCTTCCGTGAAGTACAAGCGTGCACTGGATATGACTGATAGCAGTGTGATGCTCAGGCATAGTCACTTTGCGATAGGTTTGTCGTGGAGACACAAGAGATGGGTATTGCACAACAATAAGGAGATAAAGGCAGCCGTTCTGTCGTCGAAGCCGATGAAGTTCCTTTTTCGTGAGTTAACTCCAATACGTAACGCTTCACTACGGACAGGTTCTGCAGTAGTGTTGCAATCTCTACAGGACACATCCACGACCTTACTTCTGCTTCACAGTGTAGACGTGTGCCTCCAGAATTAAATCCAGTCGACGTGGCGTCTGAGGGAGGGTCGCAGGCCTTGTTCAAGGAGATGTATCTCTAGTTACGGAGTCCCAGCTCAGAACAACAGCTCAGAAGAATAATAGCAGAAAATGACAACCTTGTGCTCGTTAAAGGAAGACCCCAAAATTAGGCGCACTCGTTAGTCACCACGAAATCTGACCTTAATTTCATACTGGACCAGCTGGTACAAAGTTACTCTAGTTGGGCTAAGTTACTTCGGGCAATTGCTTCGTTATCTCCTTACGTTAACTGTGTTCGTGGTGATATCTGCTGGACAAAGCACGTCAGTCAGAGTAGGAACCCTTCGTACGTGCGAAGTCAATGCCTTTTGTATCCAACTAGTAAAGCTCGTACAAGAGCGCTAGTTCTCCAAGGAACTCAGGGTCCTGGGATCGTCCACCGTAAATCCCCGTAAGGGGAGTAGACTTTAAAGATTGCTGCCAGCGTTGATAGATGAAGCGCTGCATCTTGGTGGTAGAATCCGACCAGACAATGGAGACGGTGTGAAGCTGGTGATTATTCCTAGTCACGGTTGTGTCACAAGTTTTTGATACGTTACTGTCACGAATCCAAAGGGCATAAAGGTGCCTTCCACGTACTTGCCGGCATCAGAAGAGGCTTCTGAATTCCGAAATGTATGACGGCCGATGACCGAGTGTTTAGTGAGTGCTGTCACTGTAAACGTTTTCATGCTGAGCAGTGCACTCGAACAATGGCGTTAATTCCGTCGAGGATTGCATCGACGGACGGTTACTCATTCAGGTACTGTGGGGTGAATTATTTCGGCCTGTTCAAGGTGCCTATAGGAAGAAGCGAGCTCAGACGGTATGGCTGCATATTAACCTGATCACAGACACGGATCATTCACATCAACGTGGCTCACTCCACGTGTACGGACTCTTTACTCTTGACTCTGGTGCGACTTTTGTGAATGCGAGGCAAGCCGGGAGCCATTCACAGTGGCAACGATTCCAAAATTGTTGGAACAGACTTGAAGCGTTGTTTCCAGATGGCTAAGGTGTGCTTGATGTGGAAAAGTAGCTCTTCACGTTGTCCATTTGTTGTGCAGGCACTTTCTTTCTTTGGGTTCTGAGGATTTCCACATTCGAGCTGAGAGACTCAATTTTTATGCACATTGATTCGATTAGTACCGTATTAAATCCAGTTATCACGAGCGCCTTCTCGTTGACCATTCCGAGGTTTGTTCGTCAATATGATTAGGTTGTTGCCTGTTGGCATGAAGCCGAAAGTGCAATCGTGTGAATCAACCATTGATGATTTTGACATCGTCACTGGCGTGAAGCAGGGTTGTGTTCTATCCCCAGCCCTATTCAGCTTATATTTGACTACTATGGTAACAGTTGCTTTTCAGAACTCTGAAGGGGATGGTGTTGAGATGGAGTACCAGAAAGCACGGACGTCTTTGAAGGCGTGTCTGGAAGAATCACAGCCTGAATATGGCCACGAAATTGTGTGTCTTACTCTCGATGGTGCTGTCTATACTGCTGTACGGCAGTGAGACGTGGACATTGTATTAGCGGAACGTGACCTGGTTGAGCCGCTTCCATGTTACGTGTCTGAGGCGCATCTTGAGTATTCGGTAGTTGGACAGGATCCCAAACACTTAGGTACTGAGGCGAACTGAAATTGACAGCATGGAAGCCACATTGATTCGTAACCAGCTCCGTTTGCTCTGTCACGTTCGCCGGATGGGTGATGAGCGTATCTCGGGGCAGTTATTGTATGGACAAGTGAAGTCAGGTAAGCGAAATCCCGGTGGCCAGAAGCGGACGTACCAGGATGTTGTGCAGGTAAGTCGTTCACGTTGTGACACTGATGTTAGACGTTGATAAGATACGGCGTTAAACCGGACGGTCTCGAGAAATACAGTTTGAGCGGGTGTCCGAAAGATCAACGAGCAATTGATGCGCGGTCACGATTGGAAACGTGCGGTACGAAAGGGAACCATCGGTGCAAACGTCCGCGGTGGCTTGACTATTTGGTGTTGCGATGTGTGCAGCCGCAAATGCACTGGCAGTCTGTGATTAGCAGGAAACCAACCTACACATAGTACACCGTCGAAGAAGAGGCGACGAGTACGTCAGGCTCAGGTAGGTAATATCGCACTCGTGTTAACGACTGCATCGACCAACAGCCTGGTCGTTGACAAATAATCCGCTCCCGTATCCAGAAAGTTGGGTGTTTGAGGTGTTCTATCCATTCTTTTCTTCGGCTTTGTTGGTATAGCGTATGATGAATGGTCCTTCTGGCTTTCCGTAGTTCACTGAGAATTTTGCCTTTCATCATTATCTTTTCTGGGATGCACCAACCTGCACCCTCATACTGCAAGGCTTCTTGTATAACACTCCACAAATCTTTCTTCTCAGTTTAGATCTCGCCATTGCAGCCTCTTTCTGTTCGGTTTCCGAGAAAAGTTTTCTTCCGTCAACTCTCAATCAACTGGCAAACCAGAATTGGCCGCCTCGACACTGATGACCCAAAAACACAAATCCCGGTGTTATCCCCCCGAGTTTAAACCGGATATGTTCTGTGTATGTGCAACAGCAAGTGATGCGGCGCAAGTAAATTGCGGCGGTATCAGGCGCAGGAGTACTGTGGCTTCTTTCACAGTGACAGGCTGATCTACTTTGATTGTGATCAACCGTGTGAAACCCGGTGTTCAGGGCATTGTTTCGTCCATAATCAGTTTATTGGCAGCTATCCGAAATACTGCATATAAGCGACAAGGAATCTCCTCGCTCGTACCTCCCACCACCTTTTCGCACTCGGTTGGAAATGTTGAGGAGGAAATTCTGAATGCGAATCATTGGTATCATACGAGACAGTGCGTTGGCATGGGAAAAATAATTCATTGTTTGTCGTCTATGTGGCTGCAGAGTGAACTTGGTCTTGTGCATGTAAGAGGAATTAATCACGCAGTCTGATACATATTTCATCGTTCTTCACAGATGCATCTACGGATTGGCATGCCCGTCAAGGAAAGTGCATGTTGCATACATATTGCCAACACCGGTTTTCTTCTTGATGTGCCAACATGAATGCAACATTTGGATACAGTCTCACTCGTTCCTGTCTCTGAATACCTATGCCTGATTCTGGCCATAATTGTGCGCTCCAATCGGATAGCACATTTGATCTGTTTGCACACATTGTCTCGTGACCGCGGACCACTCGGTCTGCCATTAGTGGCTATCCACACTTGCAGTTCTGCACCCGCCTCATCACTTCGACAATTTAATCCGTCTCTTTCCTGGTTGCATCAAAGTTCGACATGAATGAACTGTGTGCATGCCGTTGTCCGAGATTCCGTTCCGATCATATTGCACTATTTGACAGCTCCCGGCGTACTGGATAATTTCCACGAAAGTATTCCAATCCTTAGCGTACTAGTCACTGCTTCTAAATGCGCACGTCGCCCTTGAAGTAACCTTCGAGCATATCGGAAAACTATCAAAAACACTATCATGTTGTGATATTCACATGATGAGGAATGCACACACGGTAACATTAGACGAACGAAATTGACTGGCGCAGCATCGAACAAATGTGCTTGTGCATGGCGAGGAACTACCGAATCGCATAACTGCACACAATTGCACGCGAGAAGACATGACGCAAGTGGGATTATTTGCTGGCAGGTATGTCAGTCTCTAAAGCCGAACGGCAAAGGCGATCTGGAACACCATTCTCGTCGGTGTTCACACGGATGATCCAACCGTGACCCATGTCTCAAAGAAACAGTTCGTTATGCGCAACATTCTGGATACTCCTGCCAAATCCTCTGTCTGATTCACATAGGACCTTCAGCGACAATATCACAAGCCACGATGAAAATGACAGGCTGGAATAGGTGACTGCAGATCATTGGTAACATATGGTGCAGTGCATTTGGCATAAGAACACATAACTCACCGTTTGTTGTCTGTGTGGCTGCAGATTAAACATGATCATGTACATGTGAGAGCAACTGGTCATGAAATCTGATACATATTTCATCGTGCCACACAATTTTCTCTTCGGACTCTCATGTGCGTCCTGACCAGTGCATGTCACATACATTTGGCCATCATCGGATTCCTCCTCGATGTGCCAACATGAATGCAACAGTTGGATGCAATCTCACTCATCCCTATTTATAGAAACATATGCCTGAGTTTTGCCATAATTGAGCGCTTTTTTCAAACAGCACAATCAGTCGGTTTGCACACGTCACGCCGTGACGACAGTCTGCCATAATTGGCTATTTTAACATGCCGTTCCGGACCTGCCTCATCACCCTGCCAATTCAGTCCGTGCGTGTCAGGTTTGCATCGAAATTCTACATGCATATACTGTGTGCACCCCGGTGTTCAAGATTCTGTTTGATCTAATTTCACTTTCTGGTAGCTCTTCGGCATACTGGATAACCTTACCTAAATATCCTCTCTTATTTGCGTACCAGATACTGCTTCCAACTGCAGACATCGCCTTTGAATTAGTTGTCGAACAGATCGAATAACTATCGGAAACACTATCACATTGTGATGTGCACATGTGGAGAACTGCACACACGGTGGCATTGAGCCAACCAAATTGACTGGCGCAGTTTCGAACAAGTGTGCACTGGCACGGCGAGAAACTACGGGTTTGATCGATAGCGCAAGATTACTGGCGAGAAGTCATGACGCACGTAGTATTATTTGCTCGCGAATGACAGTTCAGCTAGTCGCTAATGCCGAACGATGAGATGTAACCTGCAACAACATTTCCGTCGTTATGCACAGATCCTTTTCACCTATCAGCTAGACTCGTGCAGGAACAGGCAGCGCTGCGGTGGCGTATGATCCAATCGTTTGGATCCGTTTCGCCGAAACATGGGAAATTCTGCATCATCACATTTGCTCCCGCCAGCGAGGTTTACCCTGCGGCATTGAAAAAATTGAGGCGCACTTGCTGATCTACATGGAAATGGCGAACAGAAAACTATGAGCGCGAATCATTGGTTACATGTGATGCAGTGTATTTGGCATAAGAACATATAACTCACTGTTTGTTGTCTGTGTGGCTGCAGATTGAACGTGATCTTGTACATGTGAGAGCGACTGATCACGCAGTCTGATACATATTTCATCGTGCTTCACAATTTCATGTTTGGATTTGCATGGTCGTCATGACCAGTGCATGTTGCATACATTTTGCCACCATCGGTTTTCTTCTCAATGTGCCAACATGAATGCAACATCCATATGCGATCTCATTCGTGCCTGTTTTCGACTAGAGTTGCTAGATTCCGGTCATAATTGTGCGGTTCACTGGAACAGCATAATCGATCGGTTTGCACACTTCGTCACGTGACCACGGTTTCGCGGAACACTTGGGCTGGCATAACTGGCTTTCCGGTCTGGCAGTTGTGCTCCTGACTCAATTGTTCGTCAATTCACACTGTCCATGTCCATGTTGCACGACGGTTTGCCGCAATTTAACTCTGTGTGCACCGGTGCTTAAAGCGTGTTATTGCGTACAGTAAAATCTCCGAAATATTTCCGGCATACAGGATTTACATGTCACGTTAATGTTCGCTTCCGCATTCCATATCCTGCTTAAAACGGCGCGTCACCATTAGGAGAATCCTCAACCTAATCGAATAACCATCAACAACACTATCAGGTTTTGATGTAGACATGTGGAGAACTGCACATACGGTTACATCGAGTCAACCAAATTACTGGCTCTGTTCCTTACAAGTGTGCATGGGCACGGCGAGAAACTACGTGTTCGATCGATAACGCTAGACTGCCGGCGAGAAGACATGATGCAAGTGAGATTATTTGCTCGCGAATGTCAGATCTGCCAGTCGTTGAAGCCGGATGGTGAGATGTAATCTGAAACACCATTTCCGTCGTTATGCACAAATCTCTCTCCCATATCCAGCTTCACGCTTTGTTTGAATCGCATAGAAAGATCCGTGGCACAATCACGAGATAAAATGAGCGCGATAAGCCAGAAATTCTGAGCGTAAATTATTGGTAACATATGATGCAGTGTAATCAGAATGGGAACAAATAACTCACTCTTCGTCGTCTGTGTGGCTGCAGATTGAGAGTGATTATGTATTTGTGAGAGCAACTGATCATGCAATCTGATACATATTCCATCGTGCCTCACAGTTCTCTCTTCGGATTCGCATGTCCGTCATGACCAGTGCATGTTGCATACATTTCGCCATCATCGGTTTTCTTCTCGATGTGCCAACAGGAATGCAACATTTGGATGCAACCTCACTCTTCCATGTCTCCGAATACTTATGCTTGACATGTGTCATGATTGAGCACTCCACTCGAACAGCACAATCAATTGCTTTGCACACTCTATCCTGTGACGAAGGTCTCGCGAAACACTTGGTATGCCATAAATGGTTATCCGCACTTGCAGTGCTGCACCTGCCTCATAACTTTTGTCAATTCACTCCGTCCAGTTCCATGGCTCTTAACAGTTCTACGCGAAATCTTCCCTGTGTGATAATGTCCATCCATCGTGTGACCGGTTACTGTCGTTTTAACAGGATTCTCCCATTATATCTCGCTCGAGAGCCGTTTTGTTTTACCCATACTATCCTGTTAATTTTAAGCACTCGCTTTTACTCATTCAGAATACGTTTCGTTGATTCCTCGAAATCAGCTCAATCAGTTTTCAATACAACTTTACGCCGCTTTCCGTTGTCTGTCGTTTCGTTTGTGTGAAGACACTGAGCCTGACAGTATTGTGGGTGGTCTACTTTGGCTGTGTTATTCTGCAGCAGTTTACCACAATTTGATGTACAACTCATTCTACACTAGAGCTGAACGAATAACCCCATACGTCCCAGTGGTGCTCGCTACTTGTTGGCATATAGCATCACTATCGACAAGAATGTAAATATATTGTCAATAAAGAGGCTTTCAAATCATTTTTATATCGAGATGTATAATACATTAATTTGCAGGTCAATCAACATGTGAATATACGGTCAAAGACTGAGTTCACATGTTGCTTTCGACTGCAGTGTTGCCGCAACTTCTCACGAACCGATCGAACAATCTAGGTGTAGCTGAACATTCACGGGAGAGTACCCGATTAAACGTAATGTGTGGTCCGCAATGGTTAGGACGACGTGATCGCAGAAGGTACATAGAGATCAGAATAGAACTTCAACTCCGGATGACGATGAGTGGTTCTTGTGTGTATGACTTCAAATTTCCTTTTGGAGAGCCAAAAAAAGTTGGGAATAATTGACCGAGTGCCGATGGCGTTGTATTATGTCAGAAGTAACTTGTGGGTTGGTGTTTCAGACGCTCGGCAGAATATGTTGGTTCGTCAGCTGTAAAGTAATGCGCTTGACAGAAATCGGATTGTGCTCCCTGTAATAAATAACACGGAACACTTTAGTGCCAATGACAACGTGGCTGTCTCGTTTGTAGGCCCCAAGAAAAACCAGAAGACGGTTGTATGAGGCAACTTTCGTTTCACTTCGTGATCTTGTGTGCCAAAGGAGAAAATAAAAGGCATTTATGTGGAAGGATGTGTGTTTGTGTGCATGTGTGTGTTGAGTGTTTGTGGTCTCCTATCCATTCTTTTCTTCGCCTTCGTTGGTGTATTGTATGATGGATGGTCTGTCAGTCTTTTCATAGTTCAGTGAGAACGTTGCTGTTCATCCCTATCTTCTTTAGGTTGCAATAAAGTGCACTCCTATACGGTGACCCTTCTTTATTATGCTTCATGAATTTACCTCTTTAGTTTATATCTCATCATTGAAGCATCTCTCTGTTTAGTTTCCGAGAGATAAGAGTTTCCTTT
>QNGE01003498.1:0-43686 GCA_008508345.1 Paragonimus westermani
TGTTGTCCTGTTCAATCACAGCTCCGATTCCAACTGGAGGAGAATCAGTAATCATCACAGGCATAGTTTTAGGAGAAAAAGGACGAAGTATGGCATCATGTGAAGAAACGTCTAACAATGAACGTACACACCGTTCATGAATTGGAGTCCCTCCTTCATGGAAAGCAACTTGAATGAACATTTAGCAAGCTGAGAGGAATTTAAAATGAAACGAGAGTAATGCTGCAGAGCACCTAACAAAGAACGTAATTCAGATAGATTTGTGGGTGAGGGTGCATTAACTGATGGATCTAGACGATTGGCATCAGGTTTGAGTCCGTTACCGTCAACTAAGTAACCGAGACAATTGAAACTGCTTACATTGAAAGCTCATTTATTTGGATTGACAGCGATGTTTTTGTCAAAAAACTGTTGAAGTAGTTCCAAAAGACGAGAATAAAGTATTAACTTGTCTGGAGCATATAAGATGACGTCGCCTGATAAACTTCAACACCATTCATACCCTTCACAATATTATTCCTCACCTGCTAAAAGATAGCAGGAGAATTACTAAGTCCAAGCGGAAATAATCAGTACTGAAGAAGTCCATTAGTTGTGTTGATTGTTGTTATCAGCATTGATGCCTTATCCAAAAGAATTTGCATCCTTCAAGTCAATCTTGGAGAAAACTTTGGATCCCCAAAGCTTGTTCAGAACGTCCTCAGGTTCAGCAGTAGTACATGTATATTGCTTAGAGCATCGATTTACAGCAAGTCGATAATCGCCACATATACGCGGAGTTTTCTCATCACACTTCAAGGGTGTCACAATCAGCGTGGACCAGGAGGATCAATTAACAGGTTCATTGACGCACTTTTATACCAGCTCGTTGAGAACCTTAGTTCCCGGTCCACGGAGTCCACACGACACTTCAGAAAAACCGGACCACCAGTTACGTCTAGTTTAACTGGTGGTATCTTCATGCCGCAAACAAGGAAACCTGGATATGAAGCATTTTAAAAAACTTTAGCTCCATAATGGATGGGTCATGACGAGTAACAACGAAGTTGCAGTCAGATGGCTTGGGCTGTTCGTTAAAGATCGAAATAGTGACTGTACCCAAAGCAGGAATGGAATGACCAGCTATATCTCGTATGGTCACAGAGCAAGGATATAGTGTGTAACTTGGATAGAACTGTGACACACGTCTTTGTTGTACAGTAGATTCTACACTGTGAGTGTCAATGGTAAAATCATGTCTCGTGCCAAGTGCTGTCAAGAGGGTGTGAAAGAGATGCAGATGAATCAACTGTCGAAGTAAAGGACTCCATCTTGTCACCTGTAGCGTTAACTTCACTTTGATCAGTTTCTACATATTGACGATTTCTGTTCGACTTACAGACACTTTGTAAATGACCTCGCTTCCCGCATTTGTGGCATATGGATCTGCGGTGAATGCATGTGCATCTAGAATGCTTCTTGCCACATGAGGCAAAATTCCCGAATCTGCTAGTGGCATGTGTCGTCTGATGCGAAGAATTTCGAGAATCTGGTCGAGAACCACATTTAAGAGCAGAATTGAATAGCCGCAGAGTACTGTGCTTTGTAGGTCGCGCTTTCATCGGTCCAAAGAAGACTGGGGCTGCACTAGAATTTCCACTTTGGACTGTATTATTAACGTCTTCATACTGCTCACAGATAATTGACATTTTGATACGTAGGTTTTGGGAGTAGCAGTAATTGTCTATGTAGATCTGGAGCATTAACGCCGGCGATGAGTCGGTCACGAAGTTGGAACTCCAATTGGTCACCAAAACCACACCGTGCTGCCTGAGTTTGAATCTGGAGAATAAAGTCACGGATTGACTGGCTCGGTTGGCACTGCATGACGTTGAATTTGGCCTCTTCGGCGACCTCAAAATTTGCGGTGACGTGACGGAGTAATATTTCCCTTATACTCTTATATGGGAGATCCATAGGCGAATCTGAATAAGATAGATTCTTCAGAAGACAATAGGCCTCTTTTCCTATTTTTGAGAAGAAGAAGAAGGCGGATTTTGTCTCTGCATTTAGGCTGGATACGGTCCTACACCATAGTTCAAAATAATCTTCAATATCACAAGGGAATGAATGAATGTCCAAAGTTCCGAGAGGCATAGGATTTATTGACAGTGAAGACTGCTGTGACGACAGTGTGATATTTCGTGAATAGATAGAACTTAACACGAGACCAGTATCCCGTATATCCGAACTGAACACAACACAATGAATGAACGAGAATCGAACGCTTGTATTAGAATTACGGGCCGTATCAAAAAGTGAACAACCTGAACTCCAATAATTGGCGTGAAATTATGTTCAGTGACATTCATCACAGCTGTATATAGCTTTTGGGTCTACTACATGTTCCCCACAGGCTGGAAGTGTATACAGCCTGTTGTGCCTGGAATATTCGTGTCACCTTGGGTTTTTGTGTCCTTAACACCCGGATTGCGTGTTCAGGATTCGATAATGGTATATCAGTGAACTGAACCTTCTTAGATTTTTGCCGACTACGTGGATTACAACATACTGGCGGCGCAGCTGTTTATTTCCTTTCGACCTAATTTTCTGTTTACTTATGGATACCGGAACCATGCAGTTGCACACGTGAATTGGGGAATTTCCATCCCCTCGTCATGCCGTGTTACGATCTTTTACTACCGTCCTACCACCGTCCAGAGATTAGCAGCCAGGAACTTTCTCCGAAACCTAGAAAATTCTCTGAACCAATTCCAGACTGGCATCTTCTTTGTGGCATATTGCAAGCGATAATTAGACAGACCAACAGTGGAAATGACACTTCGGAATATCGGGACAAAGGTTCATATGATACTATGGAAACCACCCTCAGCAATGGCCACTTGCTACACCAACCAAATTTTGCATACATCCGCGAACCACGAATCGTGTGGGTGCTATAAAACTTACGATTTATCGGAAAGACCCACCCCTGAACAACCCGTAATTTCACGGTCTCCAACAGATCACGCGGCTTCGACAGTGAGGAAGACTCAGGATCCGGTGTTCCTAAAGGGGAGTGGCACACTAGTGGGTGGTCTCCAAACACAGTCTCGCACCTCTGAGTTATGCTGAATAAGTTTGACCAGGGAACCCACAGAGCTGAAACAAGTCTGGAACGAGTGCGGTAAGTTTCTCAACACCAATCAAGCGTGAGCATGAATGATCAACCGGAACAGGTGCCGCTTAGTTCATGACGGTTCTCTCGACAAGCAGCAAACTCCTACAAACCCCACGAAATTCATTTCCGCTGATACCATCGATTTGTCACCATTTCGATGTATGGGACTTTCACCCCCCCCCCCGTTTCGTAAGGCAGCATTGATTCCGACGGGACACTAGAATGGGTTTTGCCAGATTATCCAGTCCTAAAATCAAGAAGTCGACTGGGTTGAACTCGACAAATCCATTTGCTTGCTAGCCACAATCCGGGTCAGTGTTGCCGGTTGTCGGTAGATCGCGCTTACTAGCGTCACTGATCTTGTTTTCCTCCAGCTGGACGTGGTCACTGGGGTCATGATCGTCCCATCCAAGTCTTGACGACCTCTGAACAGCCACTATGTCCACCCACCACCGCGACAGCAAAATATGGATGCGCAGGCACAAAGCAGTTGATTGCACGACTGAACTGCTATATATCTTTCCGCGGCACCGTAGGGATACGGCATGTTGCTTCTCCAATTGGGGCCCAAGCTGCTTGCCCCTTTTTAGTGCTTGTCGCACGAAATCGCTTTCTCCCCAGGTACGCAATTATGAGAAGCGAGAAACAAAAGACCGTTGAGGAGAGAGACCAAATCTTTATTCGACGAAATGTCCAAGTGGTATCTGAAAGCTCTATAAACTGCACCGACACGCGAATTAGCTAGAGACCGGCCGTCGACGAGCGAGTAAACCGGAAGAATCTGACACGTGTATTTCAGGTTTGCGTCACAGTCAAATGAGACATGCAAACAAACAACCGGACAGCATACATCATGCGAACTTTCTTAATAGCTCAGGTACAATTTGCAACTATGAGTTTTGGAACTATATTACACACCATACTGCAGGCAGGCCAGTGAAATCTCCAGGTCGGTACACCTTGATATTCTAACTGGGGTCACCTGCTACATCCCCTAATCCGCCGGACCACATCACTCAGCAGTCCAACTCGTATTGCATGACAGTCTTGGTCTAAATTCTTGCACCGAAACGGTTCTGCATCTTTATCCTGGTAAAAAATATATCTTCAGTCAACAAACGACCAGTTCAGCACCCAACCCCGCTGCTAGTTGACCAAAAGGACAGAATTCATGAGAGGTTTGCTTTTGGTACCGGCCTCATGGGTAATTCCCATCGCCATAAAGAAGTCAGACGAATCCATCCGGATGTGCGCTAACTTCTGATCGGAACGCAATGCAACCATGACAAAAATCTGTTACCTACTCCCAATATCAGGAGACGTAATCACCAGGCCCAATAGTGGTACATGCTACGTCACACTAGACTCGATGTACCACCGGAATGCTCACAACCAGCACTCCCTTTTTACCTTTTCTGTTAACTCATGCTTCAACATGATGTTAATGCAGAACCCACCACGTCCATGCAAGTTATCGACTCACTGCATGCCACCCTAACGAATACGACTCTTTACTTGGAACTTAATTTTTCCGTATCAAATCGCACAAAAATTAAACATGGCGCATGTTTCGCGATTGTTTTCTGCAGAGACGATGTCACTTCCATAGCATCGATTAAGGTGAGATTTCTCAAGACTAATTAGAATACACGTAGACGCTCGAATGGTAGCCTCAGGTTAGGAGTGAATATATATTCTCTGCTAAACGTGAGCATTAATCGCGTTATTCTGGGGTTTTCGGTGTTGTTAGTGTTCGTACTGCGCGTTCACCTACCCTTGCTTGGGTGTTAGCTATTTCCAGTTTACTAAGACCACGTAAGCCACATCACATCAAGCGGATTAATTGAAATATACCAGCAGCGCAGAACTACTCTTCGAAACACTTTGCTGATAATACATGGTAACTAACGAACGGATATACTCAACATTTCACAATAGCACTTCCGAGGGTCGTGAAGTGTGCAGAATTACTTACAAAATGCGTTATGTTCACCAATCTGCCGCATCACCTTTTGAACCACGACAGTGGGGAAGTAAGTAGGAACCAATGCAGTTTCCATGAGGGATCTTACCATGAATTGACGATTGAAGTGCTTAACCCATTGCCCACTTGAACGTTGGTTTCATAGAGCAATACTCAAGACTTTGGCGTTTAATTCCAACTTTGTGGCACACAGTAGGTTTACAATGAAATAAGGCAGTATAAATGCGTATGAGAAAATTCGCTGGATATTAGATTCAGCTGCTGGACGATGACTGAGTACGCATACTTCAAACGTCGTCATCAAGAGGTTACTATCCAATCAATTGCAAAGGTTGCGTGACGGTGTACACTGCCACCGGAAGTTACTATTACGACGTACCGCGCCTTAGACACAACAGCATATATTTTGACCAACCTTTAATTTGTCTAGTTTAATCAGACATGGACATTAACCATTTGGATGGCCTGAGTGTCAAGATAAAATAACAGCCTCGTCGATATCTGTGCAAATTCAATTGTCAGCGAAGAAGCTTACAGAGAGGTTCTCAGTCGAATACTTCCCCCTCCATTACGGAGACAGAAGACTAAGCTGTACTGCTACGTTTAACCTGTTTCTAAGGTATCAAGTACAAAGCAACGTATTTCCTCATTGCATGTAACACGTAACAAAGGCTTTGTCAAGGATTGGAGGTAAGTCTAAAAAAACAACATACGGTCGCCACGAAGATCGAATATAAGTGAATACATTATACACGAAAGAACGTAAGATGAAAAACAAAAACAAGCCAACATTATGTTTCACATCGCATGGAAGGCAAGGCTTGGTTCACAACCTCAACGATGCGATGCAAACAGCCAGGAGCGACTTTACAAGTATCGAGAAGTTGTTGAACACTTCTGTGGCTGAAAATACGGAAAATTGATAATAAATAAACTAAAACTGGTATAATGAACAGAAGAAAATACCGGATCATAAAGAGATTAACAATACGGAACGTAGTATAAATTACCAGTGAGTCTCGGATGCAACAGCTCGGTGTGGTCAGATGCTTCTTATGTCGACCCAATGACGTCTGATTCATGAAACGAAGCGTCTGTTCAAGTAGAGTTCTGTGTAGCATTAAATAACGCGGCTAGTAAAACCGCTCACACAGCTAACCGGAAGGTGATGGCTAAGAATCAACTGAGATCGGCCGCATGCAAAAAGTAGATTTCGCAAATAATAAACCTGATCTGCATACCTTAAAAAAGTATTTGTGTGTGAACTCACGACAAGAACAGGCGAGAGAGGCAGGCGTCCACGAGGCAAGCTGCTAAGCCCACGGGTAAACATGATGGAGGAAATAAAAATTTATAAGTGCTTAATCGGTCAGTAAATGACTGATAGTCCGCGGGTGACATATCCCGTTACCTCAAAAAGGTGGCGTTCATTGTCGACCCGGGTCAGATGGGACGTTTGTCGTTTGAAATAATGTCACAATATTAGTTTGTACTATTGTTGATGTGCTATCAATGTGAACAGCGAAGGTATGTACTGAAGTCGCAAATCACTGTCATTCAGAGCACAACAGACAGGGAGGAGGAGGTTAAAACGAGTGTGCACATTCCACCTTGCTCCGCAAATGGTTTACTTGACCCATTTACGCGGAAGTCGCGTGTGAGACTCCGATAAATGACCATTCTTGTTTCCGCCAGTTACCTTACTTCAAGCGGGCTGATTGTCTGGAATACACAATCAAAAATCGGCGTCTAGTTGGCAAATCTTTAATTTTTGGACCAGTTACAAAGATGATAAAAATGTGTAGCCCACACAGACAGAGTCGCGTACTCACGATGCTGACAGAGTGTCTGTCACGTCCAGCATTGTTTATTGTGACTGTTGGATGAAAGCACAAGGAATCTGGGCAGTGAGAGATGGAGCAAGAAAGCCTTCATCGCCCTGTCGAACAAAGTGGAGGACTGCACCACCACCCACACCTTAGGACGGGACAGAGGTTCTAACGGATGAGTAAGATTTGTGGAACTGCTGACTCCTCATGAATACCCTTTGTGTTGTTGGATAGTGAAATGATATTTTTGTACATAGTTATTCACCAATGTCGCTTCCTAGAATGCTGTCAGAACAGGAAGCATCCTACAGGTGTGATTGACGTCAAACAGACCCATGCAATACACGGGTAGGTCAGAAAATGCGGACTGTAAATTAACGACCACTAAAACTATTGACAGCGTTCAGCCTGGCGCAGACAACTCGTGTGCGTACAAAATGATACCATATGCGCGATGGCGCGTAACGCGACCTTCTCAACCGTGCTCAGCGATGAGCGTCTGCGTGTCGATGCACTTTTAACACGGTCTGGTAGCGGTGACGAACGAATTCAGTCAGTTCTGCGACGTGCAACAAAGGGATGAAGTGGAGTATAAAAAATACACTAAACTTTGGTGAGAAAAGTTATACGTTCGTGAATAACACGTTCAGTGAAGCATGGCAGTCCCAAACATCTGGTAAACGCGACTGACCTAAAAAAAATCTACAAACAGGATAGATACTTTCTGACGAAAGCAAAATTGGGGATATGGGCTGACGGGTGAGCCGGAGTAGGTTCAATAACCGGCCATTATTCATACGCACATTGTGATGACGCTCAACTGACACTGAGATCTGATCCAGACGCCTCGCGTGTCTCACATCAGACAAAAGGATATTGGAAAGAGAGAATAGATTGGGTCATGGGACACCGTAAGTGGGACGCTGTTGTGTGGGAACAAACCATTGGGACAACGAATTGAGCCTCAATGCAATGGAAAGCTCACAGTACGAAGGACGAGTGGTCAGGCAACTGTAGAGGTCGTTTTAGGACGACCAAGTCCGTGGGGACGCTTGGAACTCCCACAAACGTACGACTTCCATCGCAATGGTAAAAGCAGTTCCACTTCCTCTTGCACGCAATGAATCGAAACTGACTAACTCTGACCAGCAGCACCACTGCAAACCGTTGAAAATGCACCGTGAAGCAGATGTGTGTTGAGATCATTGGATATGGATCGCCAGATGAGACTGTGTTGGACGACACCTTACGTGTACATGATACGCTGACCCCGTCAGTCTGAATCAACATGGGAAGCTATCTAGGTAACGGGTTATTTATACTTTCCAGACGTCTCTCTTGGATGGTACATGAACTAAGGGGAAGGACATTTTTTGACACCAAGCCAAACTGTCGATAGAAAGGTGGCATACGAACGCCGTATACAGCACCGCATATAGTGAAGAGAGAAGTATGTTCTGTTGGCTTACTCGATACGGCCTAGAATCACGTCCAGACAAGTAGCCGGGCAATTTGACACATCTACATCCAGGGAAGAAAGTTTGAATTGCAGCACGACAACCGCACGAACTTCACGATTGAACAAAGTGACAGATATACTGTTTAAACGAGAAAAGAAAGGGGCTGTATGAACACATTCACTGAAAAGAGCTGTGTAAAACGTCTTCATAATCGGCTAACATCGTATTCCGAAACCGTATTCGGGGACTAGAAGAAGCTTAGCTACTACACAATGCAACCATCCAGTTTAAACACTTGGCAACATCAAAGGCACAAAGCAAAATGATTCTACAGAAAGGGTTGTTGTACACTGAATAACATTAATGTTTTGAGATACGTCCCTACCAAATAAAGGGAATATAGTGCCAGCCGAGCAAGCCGACTAAAACAGAGCAATCACAATTGCCAAAGACAACATTATCGCGCTCTAACTGAAGACTCAGATGACGTGTCCGACGTGTGAGTAAACAAGTATGAAGATAGATGTTTCACGATTGGTTAACAGATGATTAGGTCAGCCAATGGATGCGACCTTTGATAATTAGTCCGAAAACCGTCGGTTCGAATCCCATCCCAACTACTATCTGAACATTTGTGAATTCAAACAAGTAACCAGATATGCCTGAGAGTGAACACTGGAAGGCGCTCGCACCAGCATACGCTTCAGTTTTCTCTGCATCTGAACATTATGATAGTCTATCAGAAAATACATCTGATCCCAGAAGAACAGAGTTCAGAAGATGGTAGAGGAGGACAAACATAGTACACTGCACAAACACATATGTGAAACGGAAAAGTTAATTACTTGATAGAACCACCAGGTAGAATGCGGTCCAAGGATGAACCATCTGATGAGGTATTCACTTTGTCCTGACCATGTTCGTTTAGAACCAAACGGGTTGGAGTGGATCGAACCAAATTTTTCTGAGTAGACGCAAGCAAAGTGAAATCCATTGGCAGAACTGCGTTGAATTCGACCTCGTGCTGCGCTATGTAGATGGCTCGCAAATCAGCTCCCAAAAGTAGATAGGGTGACATGATAAATTCTAAATGCTTTGAGGAAAAAAAACAAAGTGAACGAAAACAGTGGACAAGAAACCAGCATGTCTTCACGTTTTGTCACAAGTGCACAGTGCCAGATAAAGTACTAGCAACGAGAATATATGGCCCACCCACCAGTGGTCGGTCTTGAGAACAAACTTCAATCGAAAGAAGCAGACTGAGTTACGCACATTGGTTATGGAAGAAGGCAAACGGCCACCTGAACACTTTGAAAACCCGATATACGTGATTTCCAACTCAATACTGTAGGCATAGGGCCGAACTCACTGCCATGTACATGAATAGCACATCACTTCAACAGGATCTAAAACTAACGGACGCGGGAAACGAGATTTTAGCACGACGATATGTGGACCTGTACAAGGGAAGAATAGCCAGAAAATTTTCACGCCAGAATCTGTTAAGTGACACATGAGAAAACCAGAAAGCAGTGTTCCGGGAGGACTAAGAATACGCCTAGCAACCTTAGAAAAGCGAGACGGAAGAGGAATACCAAGATTAGCTTTCAAAGCAGCAATAGTCGCTCAAACCCTGTCCCCAGGACTGCCCAATAGCTGTAGACCAAAGTGTGTAAAACTGTCTAAGCTGAAAAGTACGTTTCCGTACATCGTTAATCACATTTCGCCTGTTCAGGTGACGAAGGCACAAGTGCAGTGCATCTTCCGAGACGAAAATAGGTGCTTGATAAGAGCCCGAGGAGAGCTTTGTCGGATCTTTGAGGGAGTGAGGATAGTCAAGACGCTCATTATGTGCAAACATTGAGACACATTCGGTGGCTCCTCTTTTGCTCAAACTGGTAAACACCCAATATTTCAGCCAGGCCGCACCCTATCTCATTGGTCGTACACTACGAGGTTACAGGTACTTCGATCACGGAATAAGGTTATAATCGATCAAACTGCAGTCCTGAACTCAACTCCACAGAGAACCCATGACGCCCATTGGCTGGTCAAGTAAACAAGGATGACACAGCGTAAAGCCGGACGATCAAAATGAATGCTGTTTCGGAACATGCATGGAATAATTTGGTTTTCAATATTCATACTAGTCCACCATAAAACTGAACAGTAGATGTGCTGAGTTGAGACAGTGGGATTCAGTAGTACGGTTCCCCTATGTAATTACGTTGCGCATGGTGGCTACAGCATTCTATCAAAATCGTCTTGGTAATATTTTATTATTGTTGTTCCCCAATCAAATTGGTTGTAAAGAAATGATGGTTTTTGAAATAACAATAAGAAGAAAAACATTCCTAACGAATTAATTAGCAATATACTTTTATCAGTGTGTGGACTGAATTCAGCTGAATGCAAAGCGAAAGCATATTCGCATGTGCACGATTGCTGCAACGATTACACAGAACAGGTATGAGAAAACACAGTATTCACCGAAACGCAACTTAGAAGAAACATAATAATCTACTCAAGTGGAGAGGATATTGATTTATCGGAAAACAACAAGCACATGCGTCTTCAGGGGTTAAACTGTTGTGTATTTCAGCCTTTTTATCGGTTATGAACCCAGTAAAACAAGAGAACGAATCTGGCAAAGTACTGAGGGGAAATCGGTGGTTTCTAACGTAACGTTGATCAGATCTCAACCGCGTTAAAACCAGTTTGGAAGGAAAAGAGATAAGTGCGTCAATGCAGTCATCTGATGAGACAGTGGCTCTGAAAAAACAGCGGATTTTCACCAAACCAGTGTATCAACAAAGGAGAATGCAATCATCCAATCGAAAGATGTACTAACAGTCGACCTGAGTTCATTTCACGCCAACCGACCTCAAAGCTGTGAATCAGGTCATGAACACCTGAATTAGTCCAGACGAAACGCACACCCAGGGTTACCCTCCACCCTGGAGCACGAGGGGCAAGCAGCAGGAATACACAACTATAAGAAATGTTCTCAGACCTAACTAAGGCGGACAAAATATCCCTTCAAGTTCAGTTAACAGTCAAATGCCGCACAAACCCTGAACAATTCTACAACTTCGCCACGTATACGCAACAGATCAGGCATCTCGTACTCAATGCACGAAAGCCACGTTTCTGTCCCTAACACAAAAGCAGCGGAGATGATGGGTAAACATTTTGGACAGGTCTGTGGGTAGGGTAGCCTCGAAGGCATCTTCACTCTCAACCACGACCATGTCAAACACCCTGAAGTTACGATAACTTTCAACGATGAAAGTTTCAGGCGAAGGCTATCTCAGCTTCTCACTAACAACCGTCTGTCAAGCCTCTCGCAGACTTTTTAACGCTCCATTTGTTTGACGGCAGTTCCTCGGCCCTGGAGGATCGCAGATATCGCTCTGGCCTACGAGGGAAAATCGAGGACGAACGCAATTACTTACATTCAACATCACTCCCATCACACCTCTCTCAAGTAATGGAGAATATAATCGATGAATGTTTCAGACATCACTTCGAGTGCAACCAACTACTAGCTGACAATAAATATGGGTTTCACAAAAGTTGTTCATATGTAATCAACAGATTCGTCACAATGAATCACTGTCGGCGTACTATTCCTTAATTCTAACAACGGTTTCGATAAGGTAGATCACGCTATATTGCAATCCAAGGTTCCAAAATTCGATGTTGGAGGTGACGCTATCTCGGCTGGGTAAGCATCAGCATTTCCGCATGAAGGTAAACGGAGCACCCTCACAAGAGTGCCTTTCCTTTGCAACAATATCAGTATATGTCGTTTTCATTGTCACTATATATCACCAACGGTATACCATATTTGAACAGTTAATTCTCTCTGTACATCAAAGGCCGCCCAAAATTCGTCAGCCCCCCATTGCTATCGTATGTCGATGGCTCTAGATTGTCAAGAAGCATAACCTCATCTAAGGAACGGCGTATCCCTCAACGTGACTCCGGCTCACTTGACGAATGAGCGAGAGGAAACCAAGTACCATCTTATGAGTCTGCAAGTAAGGTCTTACATATTCGATGGAGTTCTCTCCGATGCTGAATTCGAGAAGGGTATGGGCATCATTACCACGAATGATCTAAACACCGCGTCTACCTGAGTGTCCGTGAACCGAAAAGCTAACGCTAGCATTGATCTACTCACAAGGACCCCGAGAACATACGCCCTTTCTTTCATGCAACTGCTTAGGGGGCGCACATTTGCTTCCTTCCTGAGGTGAACAGCCATGCGTGTGCCTCCTATTTTGCCAATCACTCTCTTTCTTCTGAATCCACCGAAAGTTGTGCGACAAAGGGGGTATACAGCCTGTGCAGCCAACACTATCCAACGGAGCCCAACCGCTTCAGAGGATTCTCAATTGTTTACAGACCACTGATACACTTTATCTTAAATGATTACCTTGACCTCAACCGCGGTCCACTCTACCACCAATGGGCCCCATGGACACACGTTAAAATTAGCCCACTAGCGTGGTCGGCTGATATGTCGGCACGTTTTCTGTTTGAGGGTGTGATGGCGTAAGAAAGCTCGTCTCGAAGACGTTGTCGACGGTTTGAATGTATCTTCATTTAAATGGAAACTGGAACTGCACAGATTTGTACTTCACGGATTCAACTTTGTCTTCTCCGTATATGGGCAAACTGGCACTGGTAACCGACAAACCCATTCTCGGATGAGTAAACAGTGAGAACTAGTTAGGATCGTCTGCAACCACCGAGTACTAACAATGTCCGATGCATGCTTGAAACAGTGATACGCAAGCTGGCCATGTCTCTCTCCCTTCCTCTGTGCTAATTTCTGACAACCAACTCCATCCCACTTGTAGGGATGCTCTTTGCTTTTCCTCTGAGATCAATTTATCTCTTCCCCAATATTATGTACTAATGAGTCCTTACTGGGACTTAATCGAGGACGTAGCGGTGGTCCTTGTCAGAAGCCCACCAGCCGACAGTGTCTGCAGTTTAACCTGAAGGAATATATCACTAAAATCAAGCGGTGGAAGTGAACGGACGCCTGTCTGATCACTAGACTCCTGTGATCAACGAGTAAAACATCACGTAGTTCTTCGAAATATCGTGATACAGGGCTCAAGCAAACTTAGCTTTCACCCGCCATCGCTCATTAACAAAACAGTTTATACAAACAGCGCGTAATTTTCAGCGAACATTGTAGTTTTCAACGCACAGTGTGTATTCGCACTATTGTTCTCGTTCTCGCAGACAATCATTTCGAAGAGCATCCGGTGCTGCTGGATTGATCCTTTCTATACCACATTAACACTCTGGCTCGATATGGAGGCCAACGACAACAAACCACGTGCAACACGTCGTTTTTAAGATTCAACGGGGAAAAATTTATCAACGCTGAGTCAAACATTCGAGGGAAAACCATTAAGTTGTAGAGTTAAACATTGCGTTCCGTTGATACCCAAATCCATCGTACCGTACGGACAGTGTACATAAACACGAGAATATTGACAGCAGAAAATGCAATGAACGAATAGTGCATAGCTTTCTGCAACTGGGGGGGGGGGAGAAAAAACAGGGCGAGTCGTAAAAGAGTGTAAAGAAATAAAGCACTGAAACTACAGGAGTAACACATCAAAAAGGCATACAAACACAAATATAAGCTTGGAAAGATAACACGGTGGCCCTCTGTAACAGTGATAAGCAATACTCTAGCAGAAACATTCTGTCAGAGGGAAACGGGAAACAAAAATCGATAAAGTAAAATTAGGTCGGAGCGTATATGTGCTGGGACATAACCGGTGCTTTCATTGCTTTCCATGTGCTCGGTCAGTTTAACCACAATTTTTAATTATTCCGTATGTACATTTTGTCATATGCTGATTAATTGTGACCAAAGCTCGGATTGAATTTGAACGATAACTTTCCACATATGGTGCCAAGGTCAATCAAACACAATCAGTAATGAGCAGTAGTGAATGAACTGAGTCCCTGTTTAGTGATCGGCTAGGGACACGCACTGTGTCATGCCACTACGTCACCAGTAGATGCAAATCAAAAGAATAGATTGAGCGATTGTTGAGGCCTTCAAGAACTGTGTCAAGGTCCTGAATATTACACCCTCTTGACAAAACCTTAACAGAGATGTTCACATGCTCTTTTCAAGACTGTAAGTTACCCCACTTATTCATTGTGAATATCGTTCCTTTGAGCCCTTCACACGTTACCCTTTCTCCACATTCTATAACATCATTGCCAAATTAGTGTGATTACGCCGATCCATCGAGGATAGAGAAAACTCCTAAACTGATATCTGCTAGAAAAATAACAAACTAAAGTTTGGCCTTCGAAGCAGTGTTACCTATTTATAGCCGATCACCGGAAAATGACTCGGTTGTTGGTAGGCACCAGTGTGTGTGAGTGACTCGGCAGTGACCGTATCACACGTGACAAACTGTCCTTCAACTTTGGGCTGAAACTCGTATGGGCGTGGTACAACGAAACAATGCCTGCCCGAATCCGTACCACTGAAGATAACACAATGTGACCGAAATGGCTGATTACAACAGAGTGAGTAAGTAATGCCAATACGGACAAACAGTCATAATTTAGTGGGTGCAGATGGATTATTAAAACGGAGTATAGGCGACAAACTTAAAGACCGCTGTTTCTTAATGTGAAACCAACTACCCCATAAGCACGTAAGTGTTCGGAAACTATACGAAACATTCAATAAGTCCATGAACAAAAAACGGACTGTGTACAAGTACTCCATAATGCCACATTGCAGAATGAGAATAGCCCGAAGCAATCAGACCGATCGGATGTGTGAACATGAACAATGCGAGGTTGACTCCTAATGTCAAAACAACTTCAAGGACCGTTCTGCATGGACAGTCGCGTGAGCACGAAGCATATGAAGTAGATACGTCTGCGTTCTTAAACATCAAGACCATACAAGTATAGATCCTTCCGAAGAAACGATTTATGTGGGTCGTTTAACATATGAAAATCCATTTTAAGTGGTGCACAACTATACATTTAACAGCTATGAGACGTTTCTATGAGCAGTCAAACACTAAACTCAAAATTGAGAGCTCGTTTCGTGTGTTTAATGTTCTTGATTAATCTCTGCCCAATGAAAACGATCTCAATTACAGGGGAGACAGGGAGGAACCATGGCACTGAATCTGTCAAACGTATTTCATTGTGAACCTGTTCGTTGTGTTTCCGGCTGCAGAGCAAGTGATTGTCCTCTGTCTCTACTGTTCATTACGCAGGCTGAAACCCACGGCGTTGGTAACGCGAAAGTCAGCGAAATCTCCTGTTTTGTGCTAATGATCTTGAATGATAACCCTATGGGAGCGTGAGTGCCGTTTGGATGCTATTAATCTATCAGCTCATTCGTTGGTATTGTAGCGAGAAGGCGTCCAACAAAGCACAATCTTTATTGTNCAGGTTTTCGAACGTACCTCCCCCCACGTTGAGGCATTCGGCCGAGCGTTCGAAAACTCGCACCTCCGACCTGACAATCCACCACAGTATGATCTCACAATACATCCCATATGCACACGGCTGTTCTCTACAGACGTAAAGCGACCAACTCGGGATGGTCAACGCTACCATCAACTTTCCTCATGGCCCAACGGGCAGTGGGTGCAGAAATATACAAGTTTGTACCACTGGTGTAGTCAATGGGTACTGCTATAATAGAAAGCCGAATAATCATACCTTTACAACGCTTTCCAAAGTCGAACCGACCAATCTGGAACGCAACTGCGAACGTCCATCTCGAGACTGAAAAAACTCCACAGTATAAGCAGCTAGTGCTTCAACAGCGTTGCAGTCAACCGGCCTAGAATCTGAAAAAGACGTCAGAGAAACAAAACTGAACACCCACAAAGAAAACTGCATCCATCGTGTTAACCATCTTAAAACACGTATGACAGAATAGAATGCAAAATTAGTATATAAAAAACCAGAACTTCTTAAGAACGGTCAAAAAGAGGAGGAAACTCATCGGAAATGGTAGTTTCGTCAAAATACTTCCAGCTTTGTTCCACGTTATAAAAGAAAACCAATTACGGCACAGGTTAGACTATACCGAAATTCCCCTTTGAATTGTGCACTGTCTGAACAAAACCCACCTTCGGGTGGAGCACAACATTCCACTTCTGTCACAACAAGACAGTCCAACGGCATAATGGTGGGTGCAGATTGTGCCATTTTCTCTTTCAGTGATTGGATCGGATTGCAAGCCACGTTGAACCAAAGGAGACCGAACAGAGTACGTAAACAGTAGGTGTGGTTCTCAAATGATAGACAATTCACTGCACAGACTGTAAGTCTAGAAAGACGAACGCACGAAAATCAAGCAGGTGAGTTTGGTCCAACGAGAGAATGAGTAAGGTTCGGAAAAACGTTTGTATCACAAACATTCAAAAGATACGTGGAAAAAGTGAATTCTAACTAAACCCCACTTGATACGTTGAAACACTGTTAAATATAAACTTGGAATCACACTCGTCGTGAATTGCTCGATAGATAAAAATTCCACATATGCCACCAAATGTCGTCCTGTAACAAGTATTTCGAATAGATTGGATGGCATCGCCCCATTGGAGAGGGGGACAACCAATAAAAACTGGGTAGAGGGAAGCAACAAGAGCGCACCTAGTAGTGTTGAGGATGTTTAGTCATTAGATCAACAATTTTAACATTAGGCGTGACGTACTGTCATCAAATAGGCATTCGGCTGACACTCGCCAACACGCTCGTTTCGCTTATCCAGATTCTAATTATCACACGCATATTACCCACATACTGACAGTGCACATGACAGATGAATTGGCAGTAGAATAAGAAATTACCATTTAGAAGCATATCACGCGTATACAACTATGAAATTTGAAGATCAGTTGACGACCTACCTTCCAAAATGGACCACAGACCCAATCCCAAACATTTGTAGTGGGGAAATGAGGAAAACAGAGGGCAAAGTGGTTACGATACAAGACATCAAGCTAGAATCCGGGCTCGAAAAATTACACTCAGACCTTTGTTTGTAAAAAGGAATCCATAAGTACTATTCATCAGTGTAGAAAAAATAAACACCCTCATCAACGCTCTTTCAGCATCGAATTTAGGAGGACAGGTTCTCACTTCAGCAACCCTACTTCTATGTCTGCATAGGAGTAAACTCCCAAATTTAGCACTACGAGGACTTCAGACATCTAAACAATCTGAAGGCTTTTTACGATGCTTCTTGATGGACAACTCTCAAGTCGACAACCCACGACCAGTTGTCTTTTTGTTTGAACCTATCCGGTAAACACACTCTGAATGAAGGATAGAATCAGTAACTCTGCATTACAAGCCGGAGCTCTTGTTAGTTCGCCCACCTGTTCCATGAGCATCGCTTCTGACGGAGAATTCGAATTTAATTCAATCATGTCCTGCTTTTCCTCCCGTTGAAGTGGATGGACACAGCCACCTCATCAGTTCGAGCCTCAGAAGTCTGAGACAGATGGTGTCCAGCAGCACTAACGACGTGAGAAGAAAGCTATAATTAAGTGATTTCCAGCTTACCGTTGAAAAATTGATACTGTGACAAAGAGCATATCGGTCTCGCTGACTTTCGAACATCAATGCAGTCCACATGGGATTATAGAGAACAATGCATTTCACTGTCACTGTTCACGGAACCAGTGTTGAGCGAAATGCGCGGTGAAGCTGCTATTAGGAAGCTAGACGATGGAAAAACAGGTTCCAAGCCTCCGTTACGTTGTATAAATGAGTGCAATAGTGATTAACTTGATAAATGATTGAATGTCTGCAATCTAAATTCCAATCTTGATGAATAATCAAGTACTTAAAACTGGAGATTCACTGGGACAACTACGTATGTACGAGGACTAATCGATAGAAGACACGCGTCGCAGACAGTCCGTCTACTTGGACTCTGCAACCACCGTTCAACAAGGCCGAAGAGCTGGAAAACGCAGACAAACTTGGTACCGGTACCGGCAATATGTTCACTCCCACTGTTTGAACTTCATCTGAAATGCTCATCTGATGATGCTTCATCTGGAAAATGTACCATTCATCAGTGACTCGACTCCGAAACTAGTCGAAATACTGTGACCACCAAAGATGCTTGGCCTGGAAAGTTGCTCACTGCACAAAATCCATTACAAGGTAGGCGAAACTACAGAACAACGAACGCAAACGCTATGTTGTACAGCTGCCGTGTACTCATCCTTGGCAGTAGTGCAGCACAATCCTCCTTGGTTGCACATCACGTACAGTGAATATACACGTTTCCAGTGGCCGATTCTGGTACCTCGACATCCTAACGTTGGTACTTGCCCCTCAGTTCACGGATGTACGCGCTAAACCATTTGCAAACGACGGTGCATGTCATACACAACACCATAAGTTTAGTATAATTCATTAACTAGCTGGTCAGGATTACATTCAACGAGAAGTACCCCATGGTGTAAATAATGCGGATAACACAGTTAGAAGCTATGAGCTACACTTTCAATTTACAAAAACAGGAGCTGAAGTGCTTGAGGATTGCATGTAAGATTACTCGGTGATCGGGAGATGAAAAGGTTTTTCAGCACCCAAGTGTACCATGAAATGGGTGAAAAAATATAAAGTGCACGTACGACCACGTGTTTCAACGACCTCTTGAAAAAATTGTTTAGATTACGAACAGAACATGAACAAGACGCTCAGACATGGTGTTCCAGGCTGGCAGATGACAACATAACTTACAAGTTGGACAAATCAACAGCGACCGTTATGTCTTTGTTCTGATCCTCCCAGTCAGCAATCATTAGTGTGTTCCAAGGAGAAAATAGTTCGGTGGCCCCAACTACATTAGCGTTGGTCAGCAGACAATTTGAATGGACGATCTTGGGTACGGATAGAAGCCGTTTTCGAAAGTGTGCATCTAGCTCAGCAGTATGGACAAGTATTTTCTCAGTTTGTAGCAAAACTTCTTGGCTCTCATGTTCAATCACGTCTAATCCTGAATGGAGGATGAAGAGCATAGGATGCACAAACAACTTTGTACAGGACTTTGAAAAGCAATCAGACAAAGCACAAACACTTTTAATAGGACAACTCCAGAGAAATCAAAATATACTGTATCGTCAAAAGAACTGAGCGATCGCAACGTGGTTAGGGGTTCTGATCAGACAGTAATTGACTATAATTACCGATCAGATAGCCATCAAAATTAACCAAAGGTCACCGTGGTTGATCATACCCAACTGGTGATTCGACCGGGTCCAATACACGGTCAAAAGAAGTAGTCAGCACGTTCTTCACACAAGCGAAATGATCTAAGTTCCCCTTCGGGAAAGAGATGGGCATTATAGATATGCTACAATCACAGCAAAAATGAGATCTAGCAAGTCGCTTAAAAAAACAGATAAAAAAGTCCACTTGAGCACGAAGGCTGTGACTCATGAGTGTATGAAAGTAACAGTAGGACGAACTTTGAGAGAAACTCATAAATACTACGACTCCATTTACTGAACGGTGGCAACACAAAAGCTGGTACGAGGTAGAAATGGTATTCACATACACACACATCGAAGGTATTGACCACTTTCTGTTCCCAACATGCCAGACTGGGTTGGAGCACCGTAGCCGAGCGAACACAACTAACCGATGAATTCCAATTCGGCTGTTTCACTTTCAGAAGACGGTGAAGCTGCTTGGGCAAACACACTTCACAATCTCGTTAAAAAGGGGAGAAGCTTTTCAAGTGCTTATATCGTAACGAACTGTATGAGTTTTTTGCACGGTTTTGTGCTGTTTCAATTCTCATTCACGAAATAACTGGGTCCATAAACAAACATGGGGTCAATTTAGATGAGTTATCACTTTAGTGTTCTTTTGATTGTCAACGTTCGCGTTTTTAAAACCTTTATATGCAAATCGAAATGTGATACCAAAGTCAAGAAAAGATGAGGGTAGAACAAACCCAGCGACATCTACTAGGTCCTGATACTCTGTTCGACTTCGCAACAAAAACGAGGTGAAAACCAAAAGTTTGCGAAGTGTTTCCACAATCAAACCTAATGAAACCAGTTTCACAACAGTAAACGTACGTTTGGCAGTCTCCTTCCAGTATTTTTCCATGTCCTGCATGGATCGTAGATCTACAGAAGAATGAAATGACCAATCAGTTAGGACACCCAGGATAAACTAGTTCGTTCAACACCAGCGAAAGTGTGAAACAAGTGTTATCGTTACTTATTTTCTATAACTTCTCACTCTGGTTTTTGTCAGTCTGTACTGAAGCAGTTAGTAAGGATAATGTTTCAAAACAAGTATAGAGGACCAGGTCATACAGACGAAGACGCACATTCAACCACTTTTTTGTCGAGTTTTCCTATTCAACTGGCATGTCCTCGACATAAAAAAAGTATTGCCAGACACCTTTTACGATGTCTAGATGGGGAATCATTTAATTTAATTGTTTTTGAATTTAGCAACCGAAGCACCCAGAAGTTGAAATGCCAACCGTTGATAGCGTAAAGATCCCCACGGCCTAAACCAAGAGTAACGTTCACAGCTAACTGGATTCGGAAGATCGGTAAATCCTTTGAGCGTGTACAGTCTTTAGCTGACACAAGCTTGTTGACATCATTTCTGTCATCTGCTTAACGCTCACAGATGCTTGTGCCCCCTTTTAGAGTACTAAAAGTGTCCTGGAGACTAAATGACTGAGCAATATACCGAGGATTTTCCATTGACATGAACTCACTAGCTTAACCTTAGTTTTCAGACAAGAATGAACACTTCCCCCACATTATTATTATCAGCATGTTTGTACCTTTGTAATCGAAAATGATTTTCGTTCACCAGAAGAGTTAGATCCACCGGTCAAATTTTACACGGCTGACGACGCTCAGTTTCTTTGCGTTGTCGAGTAAGCACCGGCTGAATGCAATACTGTTTTGTTGTGTTGTAAGATAGATGCGTTTACAAACATGTTCCACCGTAGAAAGCACAGCTTGTCAGCGTTACACACAAACGTACACTGAAGACTAGAGTGACCACTTCAGCTATCCTGAAGCAGGGAAGCATGCTTACGTGCTGTGCTGACCCACAGGGTTGCAATACCAAGAGTCCAGTCCCATTAGGAAAAACAATGAGGAACGAAAAGTGGTTACAACCATGGGGTTGCACGATTAACTGCTAACAGCATAGGAGGTTTTAAAAAATGGGACACGATCCTTCCGCCTCCAAATTCATTTCTACAAAACAAAATAGTTCGCAAATGTTTAAGCTGCTAAGGTCCGTGCTCCCTGACGGGCAGATCAAGTGACGTGATTGGGTGTTCTTTTGAGTCCGAAACTGGACGTGCGCTATTTCTTCATAAATCCGATTCACGGTCCCAGAACTGTCATTCATTTAAGTTCGTTCTTAGACAATGCCTTCGATTGGTGGAACGAAATCATACGGCGTCCAGTCACACGACAACAGTTACTGATACAGTTCAAGCAGTTGAACAGAACAAGCACCCTAGTCGACAATGCACAAGTAAACTAAAATATTGACTCAAACACCCATACACCGAAAAGTGTAGCAAGTGGCAGGTAATAACAGAGTGGCATTAGGCACGATATTGGGAACGGAAAGGTCAATTAGAAACGGTGTGAGGGTACATAGGGGGCGTTCCTACTGCCGACTGGAAAACAGTAGCAAGTGAGAGACACACCGGTGTCTAAACGTGAAAGTTCTTGCTCCAGTGTGCACAGTTCCGCGTCCAACTTCAAGTCCACTTGATTGAGACGATCGCGTTCCCACTGATGAAAAATATACAGGCAAATAATGTTTTAAGCGGCACCACAAAGTTATAACCACAAAAACAATCATCTGCATGAGCTAACGACAAGGGTAGCAGTTAACGCAGATAACAATTAATCCAAAGAAGTACGGGAAGTAATCGAAGTACTAAAATGCAGAAATCAGCACAACCATGAAAAGTGAAACAAAATCAAAGTCGCTGCACCTTGCAAAAACCTAATAATCCCTGAGAGCTACACGGTACCCATAGAACAGCTTTCTACAAATCTTCACTGTCCGGATCCAATGCCTATCCTTCGTTCACAGGAGACCTAGTGAAACAGTGACCGTTATTCCTCAACGTCTCCAACCACAGATTATGTAAACCATGGAACCTCCAGTTTTGGAGGAAAAGGTGGTCTACAACAGCTAACACACTGATAACTTTACAGGAAGCTACTGTTGTTCACGTCGAATCTTACGCCGGTAGACTAAGATCTGGGTGAGGAATGTTTACCGTGGCATTCTTAGTATGCGACTCAATTGTGAGAATTTGTTGCAGGTACGGGACTCAAATTACAAACAAACGAATATATGCACTATAATTTGGCATCCATAGAACTGTACTTCGGCTAGCAGGCCACTTGCCATGTCTGAGCATGCTGTTTCTTTCGATGGTTCGAATCCTGCCGCAGTCCGGTTTTTCGCAATTGAGTCCCTTGTAGATTATCAAATCTGCCGAACTACCCGTCAGTAAAATAATTTCAATGCACATCGGTGGTGTTGGTGGATACCAGGGTGAATTGATCGTGCTCAGGCAATCTATCTCCTGAATAAGTTAGCAGATTTCATATACTAAAAATTAGGTGGATCGGTACCTAGGCCCAAAGCTTCCCGCGTGGTTTCGTAGCTCAGCTGCAGCTGGTATGTTGTCTCTGTCGTTGGTATGAATGAAGCCAAAGTCCAGATTTTTCGCAATTAGGTCACTTCCAAAGTAACGTTGTACGTAGGAATAACCGTTTTCAGACAGTACACAGAAACCGTACTCAAGGTGACTAACTACACATACTTTAATCCGGTGAAAGATGACAGTGCAGACTGACATGAACTATTAGGGCATAATACAATAAAAGACAACGAGCTGCCAACTGAAGCCATAACCGTGAACGGAGTGCTTGTCGCCGATAAATAGATATTGTCCAATCAACAGCATGACTCTCAAGTATGCAAAATATATCAAAAGATATTGTCAGGAACCAAAACCAAGACGTTGAATTCAGAGCCGAATGAACTGTTGCACATCTGAGACCGTCTGCATCTAGAGAATGACCAAACAGTCATCGACAAGGAAGTGCTGAGCGGGCTGCGACCGCGAAAACTACCATTTATCCCGGTGGGCCAGAAGGAACACGCAATTCAACTGGCACACACAGGTGTTCACATGGGGCGACAGCGCGTGTCCAATCATTTGCAGCGCAGGGTATTTTGGCCGACGATACCAAAAGAAGTGACTGATTTCATTCGAGCTTGTTCTAACTGCCCACAGAATCGAGAAACAATGACAACACCACTGATGCAATCCATTGTAACAGAGCAAGCCGCGCATACACAGAGAATAAACACTTTTGGTCCACTCCGAACAAGTCCAAATGGGAATCGCCACACGGCTGTCATGATTGACCACTTCGCACGATGGCGGAAGTCACTCTCACGGTAGACCAAAGGAGCGGAACAGCTGTACACGCTTTCGTTAACAATGTCCTGGCTCACTTCGGAGTGCAGAGCTGAACAGCAGATGCAATAACTGGGAAGAAGGATTACCAGACGTATCGCTTAGATACTGCGCGATGGAACATGCAACAACTAAGAGTTCGCTATTTGAGCTGATTTAAGGGAGGGAGCCAAGGATTCATCTGGATGTCTGTGTCCGAAAACAGACAGCGGCAGTTAGTGCGGCAACGACACCTGGAACACCGTACACTTGAACGGACAACAGAAACAGCGCCGAACTAAACAAAGATATGACGTGATGCATATCACACATACATGGCACCTGCTTAATATTGAAGGCCAAGTGAAAGTAAGAAACTACAGTAGATCAGAAACATCTGCCGCCGGTGCTGGCAAATTTACAACACGATGGAACGGACCATTTGTCATCAGGGACCTTGTGGGCGATGGGTCAATAGTGTACATCCGGCACCTTGGCACAATCGTGGCAAATTCTTTAAAGGAGGGACGAGTGAGATAGATGACCAAATCGGAGGCGCGAGTATTCCAGCACTCGACGGAATATCTCGAAGCAGCAGGAAGGTATGTCCAAAAGCTCACAGCCGTTGGATTGCAGACAACAGGGGCGACTGGACGAGCTATCACGCACCGAAGTCGGACAAACGGTCGGGGAATGAGAGGCAAAAAACTGACGACAGAAGTCGTCAGCCACACATAAATCAAACAGAAGTGCGAACCACATATGCGTAGAAACAGCCGCTGCGTTGTGAACTGGAATTCCAGCTCATAAACGCGGGCGCGTGCGTGACATGGGAACGAGCACTTAAAAAGACGTACCAATCAGCTTTGGACAGAAAATAAACGCTAGTAATACCAGGTGGAGATCACATTTTTAAAGCTGTCAGAAATAACACCAGATCATTCGGACAAGTCTAGCGAAAAACAACACATGGCAGAACCATCTACAGTAAATCACACAGAAACGAGTCGAAATCAGTACCTCTTGTTCCAGTCTGTATTCAACCATACTCTGCCGTTTTAGCTCACAATATCCATATTTGGCAATTGTTCCACACTGATTAAGTCGCTCCAGAGCTTCGGCAAAAAACTCCTCGACCTAGATGAGGGAAGCAGACAATTTGTTGAAAAGAAATAAGTTCAGCATATAAAACACCAAATTTCGTACGGTCAAGACAACGTCTGTTAAGATTGCACTGAGACAGACGCAAAATATGAAAGCCAATGCGGGTGTAACACGAAAATAGTGTACCACGAAATCATGACGTGATTGTGGTAACATTATTATGGACGAAAACAAACACAATAACTATGCGCAGTTATCAAACTGCAAGTTACTGAGCTAGCTGTGTGTTTCGCATTAACACAAGTCCCACGAGAAGGGACCTCGACGATCCACAAAAATCCCCAAGAATTTGTTAGTCGAAACGAGTTGTGTAGTAAGTCCGATAGGATGCAAATATCAAGCAAATTGAGCCAGGGAACATCTAAGTGTAATAATGACTTTCACGGCCTTAATCCACGGAATTGGTTAGACAAAGGTTAAACTATCGGTGCAAGACGTACTCCGTTGAGTGGAATTCCAGGTTGTATATGAACGGGGTATTGGCAAACCGTAGGATAAAATAAATGGAGCTTGAACAGGCGACCGACAGTCTGCGTCAATACATGCTAGACTGCACAGCCATGTGGTTAAAACGAAAATAAGTCAACTAAACACCAAATTCTTAGGACGTCTGCACTGACGGAAACCAACGGCTTCGTTTAAGCACTTTCAGCAACAGGAACTAAATAGACTTTGCCCCAACTGCGATGCCAACAGGGCACATAAAACCAACAATCACGTGCACGGACAGAGAATGACTAAACTACTGCGAGTGACTATGATAACTGTCACAAAATAAGGGTAGAATTTAACATGCGAGATTAACGTGAGGCCAAGAGATGCAAAGAAACGGAAGACATCTTCAAATTTGAGCAATGATAATTGATAAAGGTTTGAAAGAATCAGGAGAGTGTTTTCATCAGTCAATAGCATAACAGACTTTTACCTGAGTATCAGACATTTTGCTCAGTTGTTCAACGACAGGTAAGGAGGAAGAATGCGAAAACAAAACCCCAGAACGACGAAGTTTCCATCTGAAAAAAGCAATGCATCTAACCGTCACACGCATGTCTATTTGAGTGTTCATAAAACAAGTTAACAACAAGGCTCACTAATTTGGATAGTGCATTAATATAGACGTACTTCGTGTAATCAAACTGTAATAGACTACTTATAACCCACATGGGTAGTGTGTGGTCTGCAGAAGCACAATCATTAGTCTTGGTTGGTAAGAGACAGAGATCAAATTGTTACATGCTTTGTGTACGGAAATTCACAAAAAGATGTTTGAGATCCGATTTATGGCCCAATGAATCAACGTAAAGTTTCGTAATGACCACTGTAACCACTGGACAAAACAGTTTTTTTTCGCAACGGCGAGCTTAGGTGAGATATCCACCAATTTCCATAATACGCTAACTAGTGGTAACACGAGCTTTGCGAAGCACAACCAACGCCAAAGATAACTCAAAAACGAGACTGTTGTTATTATAAATAATACACGCTACACTCGAACACAGCCTGAGCTCTGGAGAAAGGCCGTAAAACAAAAACGTAGTGAACAAAATGGAATAAACAGGCAGAAATAGAAAGATAAGGAAACAGAGACACGACGACAATAACTTAGAAAAGGGAAATTTCGCAGCTTTGGCTGCTTGTGACAATTTTTTAAAACTTTCTCATCATCTTTACAATAGTCAGCGATACATTAAAGCTCCTCAATGAAGAAAAAGCCAAACATGTACAGGAAGAACGGAAGAAAAAAAGAAGGGAACGGGAAGAGACCTAACTAACATACTCAAACATTCAGCACCAAAGTGCCTACACCTTGCAAACAAAACACTGAGCTGTGAGTGAAAGTAAGGCGTGATCAGCAAGACGGCTTCCGTACAACTGTCACTGCCCCGCATCACCAAATACACTCACTTCACTGACAAACCTATCAAACAAAGACAGCATTCACGCCAATGAGCTCGGTTAGCCACGGTCTCCAGCCACTGACTACGTGAGTCACGAGGGTGCCAGCCCGGAAGACGAATCCGAACTACAGCGACCAACCCATTCGTGAACGATTTCACTTGTATACGTGTTGGGGGAAAGTCTATTTTCACCAACAGTTTAATTTTCGAGATATCCTTGAAAATTAATTTATAAATTTTAATTTTTCGTGCCCCAATGGGCTAAAACGTAATTCTGGCGCACGTTTCTCCTCCACCTCTGATCGGTCCATTTCACTTTTAATGGGCTGATTCAAGTGGGGTCTTCCAAGGCTGTAAGATATCCGCACCAAATTTAGTACGAATGAAGTTGAACAGTTTGGGCGTCGTGTTTAACATGTTATTGATGAACAGATTGGGAATAACACAACATTACGAGCAAGTTGTAATACTCTACGTTCAAACCACCTCGGGCGGCCTTCCTCAGGAGTGTTGTAATCGAAATCACATTGACAATGCGATTCTGATTACAACACCCCTGAGGAAGGCCACCCGAGGTGGTTTGAACGTAGAGTATTAAAACTTGCTCGTAACGTTGTTTTGTTCCCAATCTGTAACTTCTAAGGCTGTTCAAAAACTGTATATACGCAGACGCTGGTCTGTCAGATTACCTTTGGTTTGAGAGCAAATACATTCTCGGCTAAAAGTCACGGTCTTCTGTGTTCTTCCGGGGTTTTCGGGTATCGTGAAGCTCTGTGCTACGTGTTGGAGATTCGTATATTCGTGCGCTAGCCATTTCTCGTTATCAATGACCAAAGGGCCATAACACTTTGGTGACGAAGACTTTTGTTTTGCTTTTGATCTCTCTTTGAACCATGTCTGCCGACCCAGATCTCAAGCAAATGATGCAGTCGCAGATCCGATTGATGGAAATGCTGGACACCTGCTTTGCCACACTTGGGCCGTCCACGTCTGTTGATCCGCCGTCAGTGGATCACTTGACCAGGAACATTCCCCACTTCCCGTATGAACCCCAAGCTGATGTCTTCTTCGAGGCGTGGTACAAGCGATATGAGGACATGGTCACCATGAAGCTAGCATCCCGAGATGACGACACGAAGGTACGGTTACTCCTCCGGAAATTGGGCCCAGCGGAGCACGTCCGCTAAACCAACTATATCTCGCTCGTCGAACCGTGAACACTGACTTTCGCGGACACGGTCCAGAAGTTGACGAAGATCTTCGGGGACACCTCATCCTTGTTCAACACATGGTTGCAGTGCCTCCAGTTGGTCAAACGAGACGTGGACGACTTTGTCACCTATGCTGGTCTTGTAAACCGGGAGTGTGGACGTTTCAAGCTTGGTTCGCTCACAGAGGACCAGTTTCGATGCCTGGTTTTCATTTGTGGTCTGCAGTCACCAACATGCTGACCTCCGTACCAGACTTCTAACTGAAATCGATCAGGAGCCAGAAATCTAGCTGGAACAGATTGTTGACGAATGCGAGAGGTTGGTCCACCTCAAGCACGACTCGAAGATGATGCAGTATCCGGACCGGGAGCCCCGCGCAGTTCAGACCGTTTCCAACCGAATTCTCCTACACAGTCCACCAAACCCAGTCCTGCTGGTACCAAGAAGCCGCCTTCAGCTTGTTGCTACTGTGGTGCGTTGCACTACTACAGTCTCTGCCCTTTTCGACGACATCGCTGTCAGTTATGTCACACGGTCGGCCACAAGGAAGGTTTCTGCCAACCACAGACAACTGACAGGGTCAAGCCAAAATTGACCTCCATGTTCAAGAAGCCAGCCGGGTCCCGTGAGGTTCGTAGATCTAACAGTATGCTGACCGCGTTCCATGTCAATGTCGCCCAGCGACGAAGGTTCGTGTCCATCTATAGCAATGGTCGTTTGACTCGCCTGCAGTTGGACACTGCTTCAGACATCACGATCATATCCGAGAATCTTCGGCGAGACCTGGACAGCCCTCCTGTCCACCCGTCATCCCAGACATCAACCAGTGCTTTAGGTGGCCCGGTGCAGTTAACTCAACAACTGCACTGTTCAGTGTCATTCCGCGGCACCACCGTCGAAGGAACGTGTTACGTCGCCAACTTTGGTCGTGACCTTCTCGGGCTGGATTGGGTCGAACCGCTTGGCCTTCTTGATGTCCCAATACGTGCCATCTGCAACCTGGTGCGGTCTCCTGCCGCACCTCAGAGGCTGTCCGACGACATCATTCGACAGTTCGCCCCTCCCGTTCCAGGATAGCTTGGGTCTTTGTTCCTGTACCCAGGCCACACTACAGCTTCGCCCCAGCAGTCAACCGGTCTTTCGCCCCAAACGGCCGGTTCCCTACGCAGCCCTGCCGCTTGTCGATCAAGAACTCAGACGACTGAAAAAACTGGGTGTTTTGCACCATCTTCAGAGCAGCTTACGCGTTGGAAGCATCTGCAGGACGTCACTGTTCCAGATAATCGTGGTCTCCAAATTGGAGTACTTATAGGAATGAACGTACCGGAGGCCCACTGGACACTCGAAAAACGGCGTGGAAATCCGACGGAGCCGTCTGCGACACGTACTCCGCTTGGTTGGGTGTTACTGGGTCCCACTGATGGAGAAGAGCAGGAAGGCTCATGTGTCAACGCTATGTGTGGTGAACCTAACGAAGACTCCACTTTCATTGAAAGTATGTACGAATTGGAATTTTCGGGCCCAAATAGTTGTCGTCTGGCCATGTCCGTTGAAGATAAAGATGCGCTCGAACGATGAAATCGTCTATTGTGAAACGTGGCCTTCATTACGAAATTAGCTTGCCGTTGAAGTATGGTTGCCCGACGTTGCCCAACAATTACCCAGTCGCTTCGGAAGAAGTTTACGAAAAACCATGCAATGCATCAGCTGTATACTACTGCTGTAGAAGATTATTTGGTGAGAGGATTTGCCGAACCCATAAAACTCGAAAGGTCGGATTGAGGAAAGAGTCTCTGGTATATCCCACATCATGCTGTTACGCACCCGAACAAGCCAGGAAAAATCCGAGTCGTATTCGATTGTATAAGCAATTATCAAGGCAATTTACTGAATAAACAACTGCTGAAGGGACCTGATCTTGTCAACAGTTTAGTCGGTGTTCTGATGAGATTCAAGGTTGGACGTCCCGCAGTGGTGGCCGATATTGAGGCCATGTTCCACCAAGTCAAGATCCCTGAAAGCGACAGAGACTGTCTACGATTTTTGTGGTGGCCTAATAGACAGTTCCATCGAGAAGCTGCTGTATTTCGCATGACGGTTCACCCGTTTGCAGCTACATCTTCCCCCAGCTGCGCCAGTTTCGCACTTAGATGAACTATAGAAGATTGTGTCAAGGAATTTCCCCCCTTAAATCTATCGGTTATGAAGGAGAGTTTCTACGTCGATGACTGCCTGTTCAGCTGCGACTCCGTAGAAGAAGCTCGAAGTCTAGCCTCTCAGTTCATAGTGGTCGCGTCTAAAGGCGGCTTTAATTTGACCAAGTGGATGAGCAACGACAGTCAAGTATTGCCCTTTCAGTCGACCGAATCGGTTTCCAGTGACTACGCGGACCGTAATCTGCAATCTTCTTCTATGCATCCAACTCTGGGAGTAATGTGGAATGTCTGCGGTGAATATATTACCCTTCGCCTAAAATAGGCCGACGCCGGTGTATTCGACGAGACCTACTGTCCTTTGTAGCCTCTATCTATGATCTTTTGGGATTTGTCGCCCCCGTACTGCTCCCAGCCAAGCTACTGCTACAGTCGTTTGTAATGAAAAATATGAACTGGGATGAGAGTGCGGACGAGGCAGAACTGAATAAATGGCACAGCTTTCTTATCGATATCCGTTCGTTGGAGCAAGTAAAAATTCATCGCCCCCTTATACCAACAGCATTGTTTCTCAGATGCGTCCGAGCTGGGTTATGGAGCAGTAGATTATGCTAGGGTAGAAAACGACGATAAGCGTGTAGTGTGTTCTATCCTGATGGAGAAGTCGCGCGTCTCTCCCATCAAATCGGTTACAATACCTCACTTAGAACTAACCGCAGCAGTTCTGGCAGCCCGTCTCGCCGTTCAGGCTATGGAAGAACTTAAACTGAAGTCCAATCCGACATTTTGGGTGGATTCGATAGTAGTCTTGCAGCTGATCCGTTCTACAACCAAGCGTTCACTGCAAATCGACTGTCTGCAATACATCAGTGTTCATCTCCTGCTCAGTGGAAATATGTTGAGACATCGGAGAACCCCGCGGGTGTAGCATCGAGAGGAGTACGCGCACGCGATAAACGTAAGTTAAATCAGTGGCTTCACGGACCAGACTTTTTGAAACAGGAAGAATCAGAGTGACCAGCTATACCAAAGGCCTTAGGCGAAATTCCGAAAGAATGGCTGAAGAAGGACGTAATTTCTGTTCATCACTGCCAAACGACGAGTTCATGGTTTGATGTGTTTGCCAGCTGTGCTGTTTGGAAAATGCTGCGACGGAGAATAACAATTTTTCTACGGTTTAAAAGATACTTAATGCTGAAATTCGGTAGGACGACGGAAGCTTTGACATTGGGACCATTAGAGCCGAGCGACATCCAAGAGGCTGAATTGGAGATAGTGCGAGTGACACAACAACATCATTTCGGAGGCGATATTGAGACGATTAAAACCCACACACTAAGAGAGTCCAACAGGTGCCTTAAACTTCTCGCGAGTCTTCTTAGGAAGCTGTGTCCCTTTTTAGAACGTGGCACCCTACGAGTCGGAGGAAGGTTGAACTGGTCTCCATTGCCATTTGATGCGAGACATCCGATTCTTTTATCTGCTAAACATTTTGCAACTCGCTTACTTATTTTGTACTATCATGAAAAAAATTGACACGTTGGAGCATCTCGTGTGCTTTCTGAAATACACCAACGATACTGGATTCTGAAAGGAACCTCGACAGTACGCAAACTGTTGCAAAACTGTGCAGTGTAGGATTTGGAACGCCAAACCATGTGGTCAGCAGATGGCACCCATAAGTGGGGATCGATTCTTGGTCTTCCAAACAGCATTTGCCGCTGTGGGCACAGATTACTTCGATCCCTGTTCGTCAAGCACAAACGAACAACAGAAAAGCGATATGGATCTAGTTTCACTTGCCTCTCTGTAAGAGAAGTGCATATAGAAGTGACGCGAGCAATGGACAGAGACTCGTTTTTGTGTGCGTTCCACCGGTTTTTTGCCAGACGCGGTGTGTCGTCCAAAATGTACAGTGACAATGGATTGAATTTCCGTGGAGCCGAATCAGAGTTGAAAGACACTATTAGTTCGTGGAAACAAGACAAGATACGCTGTTGTCTTACGGAAAAAAAATGCGGATGGATATTCAATCCACCCTACGCTAGTTATCAAGGTGGCGCATGGGAACGCCTGATACGTTCGGTAAGGCAGATATTCCGGTTGATCAGGGGCGATAAAGTCATCAGTTATTACAGTGCCTTCCTCCCAACCTTACACGATGTTCGGGCTCCGCTCAATCATCTACTACAGAAGGGTACTACATGGTGCTGGTCCCCCAATTGCGAGAGCTCCTACGCTCGCTCGAAGACAATGCTCGGCTCCGACCTGCTGCTGACACATTACGACCCAACCCTGCCATTGTGGTCGCAGCCGACGCTTCAAAACACCGCGTCGGAGCGGTCGTCTCTCACATCTTCCCCGATGGATCCGAGAAGGCAAGTGCCTACGATTCTAGCACGCTCAACTCCGCGGAGAAGAATTACAGTCATAGAGAAAAAGAGGGAGTGGCTATTATCTTTACGATGAAGAAGTTTCATAAACTTCTATATGGTCGGTGTGAACTCCAATTTCACATTTCACTTTCTTCTACTCATAAGTTGACAGTAGTATGCCCTCATCTCCGAATTTTACGTGACTCGTCCGTTTGTAATATCCACTCCTACTCCTGGCTGTTTGATACGGTGAAATTTATTTCACTTCCATAAACACTACATCGTACGTGAACAATTGAACTGTATTCAGCTTTCATACTAATACTTCAATTCCTACCATATTCTACCACATTTGTTTATACGAGTAACTGTAACCCACAGCATGTTTTACCGCTGGAATTAATCAGACACTTAGTCACGTTTCTGCTGCACAGTTGTATGCGCTTGTAAACCTGGTCGTAAGTTCCTATATATTTAAATTGTTTATTACTGAATTTGTAGAACCACGTTCGATACCGGTATATATATACTTACGTATAATGTTCTGCCCTCTGCCCATTTTAAGATATATATCCAGCCCAGACCGTGCGTAAGACTAGGCTACTAGGACGCATATTTCGATTCTCCTGCCGATTTTACAGTCAGCATTGTTCTCTGCTGATCGATCATAAGCCTCTACTGTCCATTTTTGGATCTAAGAAGGGCATCCCTGTCTACTCTGCCAACCGACTGCAGCGATGGGCCACAATTTTGCTCGGCTACGACTTTGACATCAGCTACCACCGCACTGACCATTTTGACCAGGCAGATGGCTTGTCGCGCCACCTCAGCAACCATCACGTGCCCGAAGAAGATGCTGTCAGTGCTACCCTGACAGTAGAGGATGACGTTCGCAAACAGTTCACAGATGCCATTCGTGGAATCCCGGTGACTGTCATCAACATTCGGTGCGCCACGGCGGTGGATCCCAACCTGAACCAGGTCACGACGTACGTCCGGACCAAATGACCCACGGATCCTCCAACCAGTTCTACCATCGCCGCGACTCGTTGACGATGGTGGATTCCTGCGTCATGTTTGCCGACCGCGTAGTCATGCCAACCAGTCTCCACCTTCAGGTACTGAGACAGATCCATTCTGATAATCCCGGCGCCAGCAGGATCAAGGGAATTGTCCGCGGTTACGCATAATGGCCCGGCATGCACGGCGACATCGAGGAGCTGGTGAAACAATGTTCAAGATTTCAACAGGCAGCCAAGCTACCTACGAGGCAGGACCCCTTACCGCGGCAAACACCTGAAGGTCCATGGTCGCGCCTCCACTTGGATTTCGCTGGTCCAATCGATGGGGTATTCTACCTCGCCTTGGTCGACGCATACTCCAAGTGGCCTGAGATAGTCGCCCTTTCTCCGGCGACACCCTTTAATACGATCAATGCCCTGCGCGGCATTTTCGGCCAACATGAATTTCCCGACATCTTTGTGTCGAACAACGGGACACAATCCAAATCGACACACTTCGAAGACTTCTACTACCGTTCACTGATCTAGCACGTTCAGTCTTCGCCGTATCACCTCAGTACAAAGGCCAAGCCGAACGTTTCGTGGACACCTTCATACGGGCGCTTCTCAAATCTCGGGGAGAGGGGACCACCGAGGAAGTGTTACAGGAGTTTCTGCTCGTCTACCGCACAACCCTCAATCCGGTAACACCCGACAGTCGTTCACCAGCCGAGGCTCTTGTGGCCGCAAACTTCGCACGGTCCATCACGCACTCGGCCCAAACTTACAAAACGGTTTCACCATTGGAGAAGCCGTTTACGCTCGTGACTACCGACCGGGTCACAACCGCTAGATGGAAGCAACCGTGAGTGCTCGTCACGGAATGGTACTGTATGACGTTTCGGTTAGTGGCACCATATGGAAACGTCATCGCAGTCAGTTACGCCCCCGGCACACGAACGAAAAGACAACGGACGACCAGCACCTGCTGCCGCTGGATACTGTGTTGGACACATTCGCAATTCCATATACAGGAACGACCACAGTTACGCCGTCCCATGCCGATGTCACCACCAACCTCCTGCCCAGGTGCTGAACCGACCGCAGTAGACGCTCTCATCGTCCTATGCAGCTGGACTCTCAGGGCCAAGTGCTACGGATAACAGTCATCTAAAACAGGAGGTGTTGGGGAAAGTCTATTTTCACCAACAGTTTAATTTTCGAGATATCCTTGAAGATTAATTCATAAATTTCAATTTTTCGCGCCACAATGGCGCAACGGGTGGATGACAGTGTACCCACGCTACCGCTCTTTCGGAAAAAGATGGCATCCTTCTTCCAACTCCAAAACCTGGAGAACCAACGGACTGTGTTTTATCAAATCTTTACAGCACTTTTACCAATGACTTCGGTTTCCGGTCATCCTATAGCCAACGATATTCAATATGTTCCAGGCCAGAGGCCAAACCAAACGACAATTTCTCGATGCCCCCTGCCCATCATGTTGTTTTCCAACTACACCCAGAAAGCTCAGGCGAGGCGCGATATGTGCTGTGACGGAGATACGTGCTCAAAACTTGTTCGAACCACCTCAGCCCACGACTTTACGTAAATGGGAATAATCCGCCAATAAAATGTCGCCGAAACTTTATTTAGTACTGACGTCGCCCACTAGCAATGTTCTGGGAATGATTTTCAAAACAAATATCTTGCGAACACCATAGACGTGGAGTGGTAAATTCTCAGTCACAAGGCAACAGCACGTGCGTACTCGCACTATGTACGTTCATTTAACAACGGACGGATGGATATAACACAGGTATCGTCGGCGTTCACAGATAGCAAGTTTCAACCTAGCCTTAACAACGCGAAGAGGAACCTCTTCTCAAGTGCGATTTAAAAAATGAGATTTGACAAACAAACAGGTTCAAATAAACGCATATTTCAAACGCCTGGAGCAAGCGTAGTTACGACCTCCCGTCAATCCGAAAGAACCAAAATGCAATTAGACAGCGGTTGTATACAGTTATACAAGCTGAACATTACTTACAGCTAACCTCAGCTTTCGCATTCAGATAAACTTATCAGCCAACCCCTTTCGAAAGAAAGCCCAAGACCCGAGTTTTGTTGCTGTTAGAGCTTGTAGATAGTGCACATCCATGCGATAGCAGGAAGTTGAACTCTCGTCTGCGTTCTCATGAGACAACAATGCTGAAGGCTGTGCCACCGAACTTGCATAACACACACACACCGCCGAGTGATTCGACCCGCCTTAGACTACCTGTGAACCAAAACTTAGCAAAGCAATAACACAGGCATATTCTAGGTCTACGTGCCTGCCATCCGGAAGAGGCCTTCCATAAAGTCTAAACAGATTACCCGGAGCTTTGTGTGAGACGCCACCAAGTGCAAAATCGAAATGACAGGGCAACGTTGACACACTCCGCTGGAGAGGTCTTAACTCGATCTGAAGTTTGACCATATGATGCTTTTGAATGGACACATGTAACAGGTGTCACCTCTCAACGAACTGTCTTGAAGATTAGTTTTGTGGACAGAATCGGAACAACCAAAGAACAAAATAATGTAGCTGCACATGTTTTGTGGATAGTCTGTAGGGTGGAACACAAATCAAATACGCATAAACGTAATCAGACTCAGACATGGAGCTAATGGAGAAGTGTGAGGACTTCCAGTAGGTGGTAGTGTTATGTCCGCAAAAGACGCTTGGCCAACAAGTTGGTTTATTGCGCAAACTTCCGTATAGGTCATGTCAAAAACTAAACCACAAACGTGTACACTCATTTGCACGACGGACATGCACTCACATACATTGGGTGACAGCACGTGGTCATTCGCCTTGGTGAAAGTTCTCACACATCATGTACACACTGTTTCGATAGTCTCTTCTTGTCCGTCGTGTTCGGGGCTTGTCCTTTTGCTCCTGAATGTCCCCTGTGGGTAATACACTACTTGTGAGTAGTATACTACTCACAACGAAACTGCCTGTTATACAACACTCCTCCCCCTTCTGAGGTTCCTTGGTTCCTTCGCATTTGTCGACGAATCCTCTCCGATCGACGCGGTGTTTCCTCCCGGATTATTGATCTTCTGGTTCGTCGCGCCGGCATCTCGTGCCACGTTGCTAACTCACTGGCGTGCACTCGTTTCGTCTCGCCGTCCTTCTTGATCGTGTATACTGGGCCTCGTCTGGATATTACCAAATACGGACCTTTCCATTTAGGCAAAAGTTTTCTTGATCCTGGCCCGCTGGCACCGGTGTTCCGATGGTCTCGATATTTCACCCGTTCTCCTAGGTTGAACATTCTAGTCTTGCCGAACCGTTGCCTTGCGGATTTCTCCTTTGTGCGTGCTTGCGATGCTTTCAGATTTCGTTGGGCTCTTTCTCTTTCGGTTACCAATTCTTTAGTGGAATCAATGCACTCTGGCCATACCCCAATGTCCTGATCCACCGGAAGTCGAGGGGTTCTACCGTACATCAATTGAAATGGAGATTTCTTCGTGCTCGCCTGCACAGACGCCCGGTAGGCCAATAACACTAGTGGCAACGCAGACTCCCAGTCTCCTCCTTTGGCTGATAACCATTCTTTGACCGTTCGGTTGTTACGCTCAGTTAGGCCATTCGTTTGTGGGTGATACGGCGTCGTTCGGATGCGCTTGATTCCCAGTTGTTGCATGCGTGTTCGAAACTCATCGCTTTCGAAGCATGGTCCCTGATCCGTCAAGATCGCCTTTGGTACACCGTGGTTTGCTACAATGTGCTTCATCACCATATCTCCCACCGTAGATGCTTTCTGATCCGGAACGCCAGTCGCTTCGATCCAACGGGTAAAGTGTTCCGTCATGACCAGAACGTACTGGTTACCGCGGGCGCTCAGTGGAAATGGGCCCATAAGATCCATAGACCAGAGTTCACCGATTTCGGAGACTGGTATTGGTTGTAAGGGCTGTTGGGCTCCCCGATTGTCGCTTTTCAGTAACTGACACTGTTGGCATGCAAGCACGTAAGTTGTCACATCCTCTTTCATTTTCGGCCAATATGCTCTTTGTTGCAACAGATCGTACGTCCTAGTGCATCCGGTGTGTGCCATTTCATGGCAGTCTGCCACCACTTTCCTCCTCAGTTGTCTCGGGATGACTACCACGCACGGGTGCCCAACGCCACGCTGCCATGTCAATACGCCTGCACTGTTTAAGCCAACTCTTTTCCATTGGGATGCGATTATTTTCAGCTCCTCATCCTTAGTATTTGTGGGGATTCTCACGCCTCTTGCCAGAGCTTCAATCACTTTCCGGAGGACCTTATCTTGACGTTGTAGGCGTACTAGCGTTTGTGGGTCCTGCTCCATTATTAAGCCGTTGACTCCAACGGTCACTTTGGGGAGTTCGTCGTCTACTTGTGGTCGAGAAAGAAAATCCGCGACGCAATTGCTCAAACCAGGCACATGGTTGATCGTGAAGTCATATTCCTGTAAACGTAATGCCCATCGGGCTAATTTGCCTCTCGGGTCCCTCGCAGTCATGATCCATTCCAGGGGTTTGTGATCCGTCTCCACGTGGAACTGTTGACCCAACAGGTATGGCCTCCACTTGTCCAGTGCCCAGACGATTGCCAAACATTCCTTTTCAATAGTCGAATATTTCTGCTCCGTTGGAGTCAGGACTCTGCTGGCATACTCGATTACTCCTTCCTTTTGCTTGAGTACTGCCCCAATGCCACGGTCACTGGCATCTGTTGCTACGATGAACGTTTCTTTTGTGTTCGGTAGTTTCAACGTCAGTTGTTGCTCGTTCATCGCTTGTTGCACTCGCTTGAACGCCCTCTGGGCATCGTCGGTCCATTCAAATTTCTTGTCTTTTCGAAGGAGTTCGTACAATGGCGATGCAATGGAGTGAAAATTTTTCACGAACCGACTGTAGTACCCCGCTTGACCCAAAAATTGTCTCAGGGTTCGTTTGGAATTCGGAGCCACGGCCTCTCTAATTGTCAGTATTTTCTCCGGCAGAGGCTTGATTTCACCTTGACCCACCTTGTGTCCCAGTAACACCACCGATGATCGTCCGAGCTGTGACTTATCAGCATTGATCCGCAGTCCTGAGTTCTTAATGCGATTCAAGACAGCATCTATATGGGCAGCATGTTCCGATTCCGTGTTGCTGTATATTACGATATCATCTCCGTATACCGCCACATTATCCAGTCGTTTTACCAGCTGAACCATCAGGCGCCGAAATGTGAAAGGTGCCCCGGATAGGCCAAACGGCATGCGCTTGAACTGATACTGTTTTTCGCCTACCGTGAATGCGGTCTTCTCACGATCTGTGGGTTTAATTGGTACTTGCCAGTATCCGGAGCGTAAGTCCAAAACTGTGAACAATTTCGCCTGCTGTAGCTTGTCAAAAATATCAGCGACGGACGGTATTGGTACGACTGTATTCTGTGTTACCTCATTCAGCCGTCTAAAATCCACACAAAAGCGGTACTTCCCGTTGGACTTCTTCACCAGGAGAACAGGCGAGTTGTACGGACTGTTGGCTTCTTCGATAACATCCTCGCTCAGCATGTTCTGTATTTGTCTCCTCAATTCCTCCTCAAGATGAACCGGTATCCTGCGGGGCCCGTGAGGTCGAAATGTTCCGGTTGTTGGTATTTCATGGGCAATCCAGTTGCAAAATCCGTACGGATCATCGTCAGTCGTAAATACTTCCGCGTATTTCTCGACCGTGGACTGGAGCAGGGGGGCTGTGCAACTGGGGGTTTTAACCTTGCGTACTTGGTTGACGCTATCCTTTCGCTGTCCTATGAGCGTCAGGGAGCCATACTTGGTTGACAACTTCTTGAGCTTCAAGTCAATCACGGCATCTGTTGCAGCGAGGAAATCGGCTCCGAGTATCGTTTGCCTGGTTTCTGGGGACACAATGAAACGGTGCTTTACGATATGGCCGCCGATACGTACCCCACATTCTTTCACACCGTCAACCAGTAGACTATGACCTCCAACCGTCTTGATCATCATGGATGTCGGTTCTAGGTTTTGCTTTTCGGCACGAGCAATCAACGAAATAGCTGCCCCTGTATCGACTAAACACTGTTCTACCTCTCCATCAACTTCAACCCTTGTATGTACGGCCCCCTTCTCAATCGCTCCCATTACTAGTCGACCCGCCCAACAAAAAGAACAATCACGAAACACTTTATTTTTAGACCTCTGAGACCGCCGGATTGGGCAATCCTTCTTCCAATGTCCTTTTTTTCCACAGATGAAGCAGCCTCCTGGTTGATCGTTCTTCCGTGCTGCTGTTTTCAGGGCAGCTACATCCGCTGCGAGTTGCTCCATTGCCTTCTGCATTACCTCCAATGTCTTCTTGTCCGTATTGCTGTTTGAATCCACTGAGGCCACGGACATTACTGCCAACTCCCGTGTCACCTTCGCCAGATCGTCAAGGTCCATCGGCCGGGCGACATGGGCAATACGGACTTGGTCGCGAACCTCCATCGGGAGACCTTCAATAAACTGCTCCGTTAACAACTGCCGTCGTGATTCTTGATCCAATCCTGGCAGAGCCCTGTCCAGCAAACCTTGCAGAGTGGTGGCAAACACGGACGGGTCCGCTCCTTGTCCAAGCCTGGCCGCCTTGAACCGCCGCATGGCCTCCTGGCGGTCGGCCGGGCTGTCAAACGCAGCCACCAGCGTCTCCTTCGCAGCGGCCCACTCCATCTTCGCAGGGCCTCTTCGCGCTGCGTCCAGCACCGCCTTCGCCCTGCCCTTCACCAGCGTCCGCAGGGCAGCCAGCTTCCCACGGTCGGTCTTGACTCCGACCACTTCGGCCACGTCCTCCAAGTCCTCCAGGAACGTCCGGACGTCTCCATCTTCGAACGGCTGTGGCCAGGGAATCTTCATCCTCGCGTTCGTCACGGCACCAGTTGTTGTGTCCGCAAAAGACGCTTGGCCAACAAGTTGGTTTATTGCGCAAACTTCCGTATAGGTCATGTCAAAAACTAAACCACAAACGTGTACACTCATTTGCACGACGGACATGCACTCACATACATTGGGTGACAGTACGTGGTCATTCGCCTTGGTGAAAGTTCTCACACATCATGTACACACTGTTTCGATAGTCTCTTCTTGTCCGTCGTGTTCGGGGCTTGTCCTTTTGCTCCTGAATGTCCCCTGTGGGTAATACACTACTTGTGAGTAGTATACTACTCACAACGAAACTACCTGTTATACAACAGTAGGAGTCCGCGCTGACCCCGAGAAGCAAACTTACCTGCGGGTGCTAACGAAAAGCGAGGCAAAAGTGATGCGGGATGTGACACGCAATGGTCCTATTAATCCTTAGCGGTTGGGTTTAACAACACGGCCGACCATTCGCAAATCAACGTAGTTCAGGATGGAACAAGGACAGGCTTCCTGATATATGCAATAACCTGTCAAGGGCTGTTGGATAAAGCCCTTTAAAAATTGGACTAAGCTTCAAGGAACAGCTGTTGATGAATCAGTCCGTAGACGGTTTGCCACTACCACTCAGAGAGATCACGCCTGCCTGGCGCAGGCGATTAATTAGATGACATCGTCCATCTGCTACCTGTCTCACGCTAACCAACGTCACCATTTATGACCGGAAAAATTGGCGGACCGGCCGATTAATACTAAGTTGACAGGAACTTACAACGCGACAGAGCAGTTCTCTATGAATAGGGCAATACCGAGAAAACGAAGTAAAACGGATATACACTCTCGTTGTTCCGTTGGTGGAGGAAACGCGCACTGGAAGCACCACTGTTCCATGTGGCGCAGCACTTTGCTAGTTTGTTTAAGACCACTAATACTAGGTGCTCGACTAGGGTGCCATATAAGCGTGAAAAAGAATAAACAGGGTGAGAGAGGAGTATCTAAATGATACAGATGAATTAACATGGTTGTTTGAACAAGCAAGAGTGTCCTGAATCACAATCGATGGTGACCAGAACAGTTGGCTGGTACACCTTACGAATCGGAAGTCCAATCGAACGCATCGCGTATATCAGCGATAAACCGCAGAAGAAAAAAAACATTTTGGGTTGTACAAATTTTTGTCAGACCTGATTCCATGAAAAACAATAAAGCAACGAACGACTTAAAACAAGTTCAGCTGGACATAACATATGCACCCCTGTACACAGCTAGTGGAGGAGCGCAGACCAATCAGGTACAAAACTGTCCCACACAACAATACGCAAGTTCCATGATGCAGACAACCGTCCGTGAATTCGCGGAGCTGTCAAGAATTGATGGCAATCCTCATAAATTAAGTCAAAGACTCAAATAAGAAATCCCTTTAAAAGCGGAAAAATTCAAACCACATGGATCCCCGCAAGTAAGGAGTGAGAACTAACCGATACGCTGAAAGAAGACGCGTTTGTACAGGCGAAAGTTCTCGTGACCGGCTTGTAGTGTTGAATACAAATAACAACGGACAGTTTCGGTTCTGCAAAAATAATGAACTTCGGAAGAACCATTAAAAGCAATATATTCATACCAGTACCATTGATTACGGAGAGTTCTAACAGGCCACACCAACCTGAGTTATTCACGGTGAAAGACTCGCGCTTCGACCTCTGAGAAGTAGCAATCAAGTCATTAGACCAAAAGAAAATGGCGTCCAGAGTGGCAACACAAAAATTTAGGGCTAGTGTACCACGTTCGGTCTACCAGAAGCACCTCTCACATTCGTGCGTTTGGCAACGAAGTTACTTAAAATATAGGGTCAAATGTAGCGCCGTATGAAGATAAAATTACGATTAACAACCGATTCCAGCTGGAACATGAGGCGCAGTTATAGGAGGCATTGAAGCGGATACTTGATAAACGCTTACGCACAAATCCATCCAGGACGGCTTGCAAGAATATCACTAACGATCTTGGGTCACAAGATTAAACAGGAGGGGAATAAATGCACTAACTGAAAAGATTCTGAAATTCAGGCGGAACTCCGGGCATAACGCAGAATCAATGTTCGAACAATTTTTGGGTGGCGTATTATACTAAAACTCATCTGCAATGAAACTAAACTCAATCGGCTCTACTGTGTTGTAAAACGGCGAAAGAATCGAATGGAAGAAGAGTACAAAAAGCCATCAACTGAAGTAAAAAGAGGATGGGGAGAAGAACAGTAAGGGGTGAAGAAGTACAATGTCGACGAAACGCCTGCAATATCTTTGGACACCAGTGACAGAAGTATCGGAGTGGTTGTCAGACAAGAAGACGGCACATCGAGTGCAATAGTACAGTTCTGATCTTAGCGCAAGAGAAACGTCCTTCAAATCAGAAGGAACTATATCGGTGTTCAGAAAGAAACTATATCGACTTAGGCCATCAGCATCAACAGCAGAGGATGTACGACTCAGAAAGTATGAAACAATGTTTTGGTGGTTACCGGTGGACTAGTTATTATTAAAGTTATGAGAAGTGACGCACGGTCTGTCTATAAACAATCTTTTAGAGGTAACTATCCGGTCGGAGTCAAGACAGACCGTGAGAAGCTGGTTGCCCTGTGGATGCTGATGGAGAGCAAAGCGAAGTCAATGTTAGGCGAAGCCCAAGTATAGAAATAGAATGATTCGCCACAAAGAACCTGGTGATTGCTTTAGATAACCCGCTGGACCGCCAGAGGATCATCATCATCATCATCATAGACAGCAATACATCAGTGGTTCACACTAATGCTTAACTGCCACACAACCATGAAGAAAAAGCAAACCCTATATAGAAAGAGAGAAGGAAAAAGAAGGGGACGGAAAGGGACCTAACTACTGAAAATGACTACGTCCATATTCAAACATCCAGCATCAAGGTGCCTACACCTTGCAAACAACACAACCGAGCTGCAAGTGAGAGTAAGGCGTCATCAG
>QNGE01003498.1:45800-82820 GCA_008508345.1 Paragonimus westermani
GAAATGGTACGTTTTTCAGGAAGAGATGCCAACCATCTTCCAACCCCCAACCTGGAGGACCAGGAGACTGTGGTTTGTCAGACCTCTACCTGTTGGCCTGCCTGGTATGAGTAACTCTGTCCAGTTTAGCCCAAAAGGTCATAGAGATGCGCAAGCCGTCACACCACGTCAAGGTCCAGTCTCACCGTGACGGAGAGGATCAAGAGGCATTCCAATGCGACACGGCATGGACAATTAACGTTAATCTATAGGGATTGTTGGACAGGGTACTACCTAAATTGTGCCAAGATGTTAGACGACAGCTGTTGGTAGAGCAGTTCATCGAACGTCTCCCGATAGCTGTTCACAAACAAACCCATAGTACTCACATGTAAACGACATTTTGACTTCCACTACATTTTGGACTTCTTTATTTTGTTTCAACCTTTGAACATGGTACCGATGGACACTTCGTTTACATGGTTCGAGTTGGTATTGAAGATGACGGCGTTTCTTTACGCTCTCATCGGTTTTATTTTCCATTAGGATAAGGCAACCAATTCGTAAGTTACCTTTGCATGTGAGTTAATTTTATCGCCGTTCTTGATGCTGAATTCTTTTCGTGTTGCTAACTGTTCGGGCATAAGTAACGGTGAAAGTTTTGTTGAAAATTTAACCAATCGTTCAGTCCACTATTGGTTCTACCGCAGACAGAAAATAGATAACACACACGTTGCTGCGAGGTTGTGTACAGTTGTTCATAAAAAATGTTCAAAACGGATCAGCGGTATCGTACCAAACCGGTACGGTGTCTAAATATTCACTGTTTCGACACATAAGTTACGGAGTGATTCAAAAGAGTTGAAGCGTAGTCGCCACCTATCGAAACAGTTCTGTGAAGTAATTAGCCCTCGCGTCATGCGATCACATGTAGCACATTCCTCCCTTTTTCTTGATAGAGCGAACTACGACGCTAGCAAGCGACCACAATTTGGTAAAGAATTTTCAAATCCATTAGCAGCGATTCAAGACTATTAACAATAATAAAACGGGATTCTAAAAAGGTGGCTTACCACACTGAGGAAATAGGACAAGCACAAAGGAGGAATTGTTAGTCAAAACTGTTCACGCGTAGAGAGATAACTTACTCATTGATATAATGTTTGATGTTTGCGTCGAAAATTTGCTGGACGGCTTCGCGTTTTTTGCTGAACTCAACATAGAGTTCCGGCTGGAAGTGGAGAATATCACTGACAAAATAAAGCTCACATACAGAAGGGAACAAAGTTTTTCGACTTAATCTTTCCAAAGAATACACATACTATTACAAAAATCTGAAGACATCACCATGAGACAAATACAGTTAATAAAAGAATATGCAATACTCACAAGCGAATGTGGTTGAAAGTTTGTACGACAGTTCAGTAGCGTATAATGTGCGAACAAGGATGCAGTGTTCAACACGGTTACCTCTAGAAGGCGTGACCGATTCAAATCCCGGCCTTGATAAAAATATGCACTACTGACGAGCTCTAACAAGAGCGAAGCTCGAGTACAGTGCTTCCTTTCGTAAAGAGCTGACGGAAGAGTCTATGGAAATGCGACAGCCATCGCCAAATATGAGTGATGTTCCTGTACAGGGTTTGCTTTCTTTCTTCTTCATGGTTGTGTGGCAGTTAAGTAGTGGTTCACACTGATGTATTGCTGTCTGTGGTGATGATGTTCAATTTATCCAAACTAAAATCTCCCGTCAATTAACAGTAAGAGAATAGACGGACGAAAACTAAGGACAAACATGGAGTAGGAAACTGAAAGGTGGCGAAAGGAAGGGAAATCTTTCTTATTTTTCTGTTTACCGATTGGTTGGAATTCCTGGTTTTTCTTCTGAAGGCGTGAATAAAAACAACTGACACCCAATATAACAAGTGCCAACACACCAGCCACTGATTACGTTTCACAATCACAATCTTCGATATCTGCAACCAGTGTTGCTTAGCATCTATTGGACTTTAGCAATAAAGCCGGATATGGAAGACAGATACTCAACGTGACAACAGTTTCTTTGTACCCTTATGCCAAGTCGTACGCTAAGAACAATGGTGTTTTTACAGACGCGTCCAGAAAACAAGACACAATAGGACAGGTGGCAGGTAGACAAACATGACGTGCTAAAACCACTATAATGAATGAGGTGAAACTACTGTGCAGAGGGAATCCATCTATTTCCAACGCACGACTGCAAATCATCATTGATCATAGTGCTGCAACCATATAGGAACACATAAGGAAATGATTGTCAGGAACAGATAGCCCAAGAATATGATCGACACGAGAAATCTAGGTTTCAAGTCAACAGAGCAGTATCGCGTTGTACACCATGCACTTTAACAACAGACGAATGTTCCACAAACGCCACAGGCATCTCAGGTTAGCGATACGTGGAGACTCCTTCTCTAACACTACCGCCAGCTGCGAAACAACTTTGAAAGTGAAACCTTCAAAAAAACTCAGGCTGTCACCATCTACGACAAATACGGGTAGAGGCCTCTAAGAGATGTACTTTGCACTTAAACGGCCCATGACGTGATAGCAGTTTACACGAAAAACCAGTCTGTAACAGGGGTAAACTGAAAAGGTTATTGTCCCCACAGACACATACTCATAAACGAGTACAGAGAGCGAAGTCAGTAAAGAATAGGTCACATACTATCTGACGTACGATAACATAAACAGCCTGTTTTGAACGTCCATTCGAGGAAGTGTATTGAGCCAGTGTCGCGGGACGCTGTGTGCAATTATTTCAGAAGTGTCGTTAGAAGCCCTCACGTCAATAGTGCGACCCCTCAGGCTGACAATGCTACCACTATGGCAAGGAAAATCAGCCTGGGACACTGAATCAGGTAAGCACTGGTCGTAACAAGCGGTTATGATCATAACCTTGCTTGATTTGCGCACGTGATGCTTAACGACCTACAGCAATAGTCGTGGGATAGGCTCAACTCAAAACCCTTTCATGATTCCGCATGTAAACAAGCAAGCAACGATCATTTAGGTAGGAGACAACTGAATGTACTCAGTCCGTTCCAAAGCTAACAGGGACGGCCTGAGCAGACAGTGACAAAGACAACTCGTCTAAATACAACGCAGACTCGACAGGCTGATCAGTAAGTCGACCTATTGTCGGCCTCGCTGGTTTGAATAGTTCACTCCCTATCGCAGGCGTGACCACTAACTGTACCTGAGAGTGCCTGAAGGATGAATTACGCATTGCAAGTCTGACGTTAGCGAATGTGTACGTGAGATAACCCCACCAGTCCCGAATCAACTCTGTTGTTGTGCCCACATTCGTCCCATGTGTTCAATCCAAAAGCCACTGATAAGAATTACTCATTAAAACAGATTTCTTTGATTTGCCAGTTTCCCTAACGGAAATCTGTTTTTAATGAGTAATTCTTATCGGTGACTTTTTGTGGGGAAATGCCCACAAGCAGCTGTTTGAACTTTCGTAACCCAAGGAGTATAGACACAAGAATCGCCATCTGACTTACAAAATATTACCCTACGCGGTGCTCCTAACCCAAAGATAAACGAGGCGAGACCCCGAAATCCCCTTGAGTCAAATGTACAAACACGGAGGAACATGAAGTTTTTATCTTTCGCCTACTTCTTTTTCATCCTCATCCACTAAGGTGACTGGGTGATGGAAGAGTGAAGCGGCGAACTACCGTGATGTTTAGAGCAGGCAAAGCAGAGGGTATTCAATCACTCACAATTCGGTGTAAGGCGACGCAGATAACGTCCTTTTCAAGCGAACGTTGGGCGTGCCGGGAAAAAAGGACGAGGAAAAGGGACAACCGAAAAAGCTGATTGGCACTGACGGCGATAAGTGATAACATGAAGATAGGACAGCACAACCTGCCACCTCCCCATTGCCATTATATGCTGACGACTCCGTATTCGGCCCATAGTGGGCAACGTGATTGGAAGTGAGAAGTTAGAGATAGCTGGTCTTCGGTTAACACTGCTAAATGTGAAGCGACGTATCTCCAACATTCGGATAAAATCCCACGCTAGCGCGGCTTATGTACGACTGCCTCAAACAACCTTAGTCCGTCTCCGAACAGCGTGCCAATAGCCACAAACCAAGTCGGCACGTTGGTTCCTCGCTAAAAGGTTTGGACGGTCTCACTATTAGGTTCACTCTGTGAGTGCGGACCTATCTTGAAATGAAAATCCAAGCTGTGCTTAGTTCGTTCTAAATGCGATACCACCATCTCAGATTGCTGCGACCGCAAAATTTGCTTGACCTGCGGTCGTATATTGTACAAAATCCCTTACAAGTTATGCCTGCCCTAAGGTGACTCCCCCTTAATGCATACACACGGTTCCAATGGTCGATTCTGGTCCCCCGTTTTCTGGCGTTGAGACCTGTCCTTCAGTTCCCAAATGTACGCACTACACTACGCAAAAACGAAGGTGCATGTTGTACAACAAGAGGAAAATTGATTTTAGTTTACAGAATCATCCATCAGCCACAACATCCCCACCTCCATCATATCTGGTCAAAGCTATAACGTCAAAGAAGCTTCTTGGCTTGCAGAGAGCACTCTTTTTGCAAATCGTCCAAAACAGATTCAGACGTGAATAAACATTGTCAACTTACTCTGATCTGTATCTTTTCAATGAGCGGGTAGTATCTTTGTGACGTCCAGTGATTTGTGCTTAAAGTACCATTCTTTGAAGTATTAAAAAAGTGGTTACATTACCAGACAACCGGTTTCACTGTTTCGATTGACCATTATGATAATGAATTCACGAAGGTAACCATGTGGCCTCCTACAATATACCGTCAACGCAAATTAGCCTCTACTGAACAGACTAAGCTGTCATAAGCAAAAGATAGTCTACCCCATAGGTGAACATTAAACGACACCCAATTTCACTAAGTTCGTTGTTCACAAAACATATTTTTAACGTACTCTGTTTAACTTGGAGCTTACTTTAACGAAAACGTCTCAGCCATGTGAACAGAAATCCATAAGGAAGATTCCAAACAAAAATGGACTGAAACCAAGGCTGGTGGTGCTGATGCTAACGGCCGCACTCAACCGCTGAAACGCGCAAATTTTGGTGAGAAAATGGTTTGAAGGTACGAGGAAACAATCAGTCTTGTGCAAGTATTCACAGTAATCGTCCATCTCCTGTTTGTCAAGCAAACGTGAATAAAATCAACTTCGGCAATGAAGTGGTTCCATGTTTTCAATTAAACTGACCACCCAACTTGAGTGTGGTTCTGGCTTACACACCCAAATCACACAAGTGGTGATACATGCCGGAATATACTTTGATTTACAACAATTTCAACCAGCATATAGAAGCTTTTAAATCCAGAGAAAAGTATTATCAGGACCGTTAATAACTGCCCACAAGCCATCCTCGAAAATAGAAGAACGTTAAGATCCATCTCAGCGGATTAAACTAACCTGAAACTGTTTCAAAGCGTCCAGGTTTCCAGGAAAAGTAGGTGCATGCACATCGTCGTCCAGTAAAACACACTGATGCCGCTCGAGAAATTCCTCTAGCGATTTGGTGGTAAGTCCGAAACCTCGAGGCTGAGTTCAAAAAATGAAACACTATTATTTTAATTTAAAGGAAGTTCCTCATCATCATTTTCAACTTTGAGTGGTATCGGTGGGTAGAACGGCCCGGATTACCGTTGGTGCTGGAAATATTTCATGAGGTAATAAGATAATAAGTAAGTACATTCATGCAGCTATCATACCGGGCAATACTGTGTGTGGCAGACGTTCCATTGCAATATGGAATACGGAAACCACTAGCTCTTGACTGTGCACGTTTTTCAAATACGTACTAACGGACTGTCGCGTTGTTCTCACAGTCAGTCCAGTTGATACTGATCAACAGGCTAAAAGATTGAACGCTGAGAGCCCATATGTAGCGTCCGCAAGAACAGAGGAAGTACCTAGTTTACAGAGAGGAACGAGCGCGAATGTGCACAGAAAACACTGTCTTCAATCGGTAGTCGGGAGTCTTTGTGACGCTACAAATAAGGAGCAGTAGCAGATGCACTCTGAGCTTTGGTTATTCCCGTGGGCGTCACGTAAGCAATAAAAGAAGCTGATGAGATGGTAATGTCAGAATTAAACGGACAAGTATTCCCGAGAATGCCACAAAACACGAGTAACACGTAAAGCAATGTATACATAGAGAGTGAGCGGTCATCAAAAAATGGAAAGAAAACATAAATAGATATCGAGTTAGGTAATCATTTCGAATACTAGTAAAGAAACTGAATTGAATCGCACCGAGAAAGTAAAAATGATGACGATAACTAAAGAAACCAACGGTGGAATAGGAAATCAACATAAGACATAACTACACAACAAAATGAATGAAATAGTATCAAGTGCATTCTATCAAGAAATGCGCACTACTCATCCATTAATAAGAAACAACATGGGCATCACGTGTGCTTGTGACGCAAAGCGTATGGAATAACGTACACGAACTGATAGTAAACTATAGTGGAACAACATGGATTGATGGAAAATATGTTATGAAATTTTAAAGACAGTCAGTTTAGTCTGGAAGGGCAGAAACAGTTTGATGCAGCCGAACATAAGTTAATTCAACTCAGTATACTTAAAAGTGTACACATCGAACAAGCTGTAGTAAACTATAAAGATGCGGTCGTATATCTTTCAGTAACACGGGCGTCAGTCAATGATGTAAAGTCGTTTGACAACGGGACAACACTGAACACCACGACAAAAAATTTAGAAGGCTTCAAGAACATCTGTAAACAGAGCAGAAGAGGATAATCAGCACAATCTATAATGTGAGGTTATACTAGAAAAGTGGATTGTGCGGAGACCACAGAATCAGATAGTAACGCCATATGAACTACGACCAGCAGTAAATCTGATATTAGGTCCGCCATGAACCGGATCTGTGAAACGAATGCCAAGAGAGATGACGGTAGATTAAAGTTTCTTATCTTCCAGAAGAAAATCATCGATCAAGAAATCCCGGGAAAACCAACGAAGCGAAAAAACGAACATCAACTGGAAGATGATACCAACCACAGGAAACATACGTTAACCAACGTTTACCAAAGCCGGAAGTGCCTGCCTTCTAAGACCAACAAATAGAGTAACCCGTATTACCTTCAATGTCCCCATTCACACATCGGAGTCGGCAACTTGTTACGAGGAGTACCCCCATCAAACCAAAAGATTAAATGTATGTTTCTTCCCTGACATGCCACCCGACCACACCACCGTCGATATCCACTCGAACTCATCTCAAAATGACTGGTAATTAAAGTACCTCTTTTCAAAAGCTAGTAGTGACGCTGAATACGAGTCTTGTGGTCAAACCAGAGTGGACAACACACCAAAGCAAAGCAAAACAGCACTCCCACAAGTAGACTCCAGTGAACAGTCAACTGCGTGCCCAAACCCTGTCAAAACGAAACAGAAAAGAATGTATTCATTACATCCGCGAACGCTTCAACGGACACCAGTTCCGATGTTGTCAAGAATGAGGCCTACGGCGCTCGCAAAGACCTTCAGACAGAACACACAGACATCATCGTGCTAGCAGGTGAACCGAATGCTCAACTTGGCCGTCTTCCCTCAAAAGTGATACAGTTGAATGATATATTTGGTGTCCGGGTGCAACGTGTTGATAATGAGGACAGATTGTCGCAAACATGAGCACCTCATGCTCCCAATGTTCTCAGTATCCCCATTTCAACGCAAGCAGGGTATCACAGGGAGACCGTCATGTGCATTTCAACTGTGGACACAAAATCAAGCATATAAATCAGTCACAGCTGGCGTCACCCTGCAAAACACCATCAAACTCAGACCACACTGTTGCCCGTGTTCGAGGAGGTCGGTAAAAAAAACATGCCGAATAAATTCCAGTGCGCACTGCACTGCAGCCTACTCAGATATAATAGGCAAAAGATGCTTACTTATCCTACATATATCCTCGAACATCAATACGTAAAATGGAATAGTAACGGAGACACGATCCAACTGAGTTTCCACTCCTATTGCTCAAAGTGGTAACGACACTCACTTGATCGGATGTGCAAAGATTTAAGATCCCCGAAGAGACATAGGTGAACCTTATATCAGATAAATCGATTCGAAAACCGGAAACCAACTCGAATATGTTTCCGGTAGACAGTTCTTGGATGAACCTATTATTTCCTTCCAAATCAGCTTCCTTTCTCGAGGAAACGATCTCATCCAATCATAACAACGAAAAATGTCGTGAACATTCAAGAGGTGACCTCCACTATTTTTTAAACCTGTTTGACTCCTATTCCGCCATGCTCATTGGTAGCCTAATGACCTTAACCACTTTTTCGATGTCTGTCCTCCGGTTTTCTGGTTCGAGAATGTTGGTAGGTCACTATGCATCATATAAATACCATGCAGTTTTTCCCCTTGTTGCACACGTTTTCGAGGTAGAACAAACTCACTTTTCGCACCCGTCTTTTGGTTTGTCTTAGGCGCAATTAACGGGGACCGCCGAGTATTTTCGGGACGAAGATTTGTCGTGTTAATTAGTTCGAGGAGGAGAACCCGATTTTCTACCAATCGTCTTATTATACAGGGAACGAACCTGCGTATTGAGTCAAGGGTTACAACAGTATGCATCGATGAAGAGCGTTTCCAAGATATCCTGTATGCCTGGTTGTTTTCTTGTTGGCGCACACGTGTACTGTTAATGAAAGTCGTTAGTTTAATGGGCGTATAAGATGGAACCAGAATGCACTCGATATACGGAAAAAGTGACCGAGCTGAGAACAAAACGCTAGGCTTCGGCTTGGATCGAAGTACTCCTAATAGGCGACACAATTGATCATAATGCTAACGAAACAACGATGTAAGTTAAGAATGGAAGTCTGCTACTTGTGGCGCTTATCCCCCTGGCATCTTGTGTTTATTTTCTGTCCACTGGATTGCTCTCCATTGCCCTGCTCGTCCTTCCTCAGGAGACTGTTTTTCATACCACCCGACAATCCACATGCATTTACAGTGGCTCACACACTGGCGGAACGGATTGGAACTTGCAACAGACAGAGGCGGAGTAAATCTCCAAGTGGCTAACGCTGGCTAAAACAAAATAGGTATCGTCCCGTTGACATTCAAACAGAAATTCGGCAGCTCTGATCGTAAAACACTTGGTTGCAACAATTCATGTGGTTGACACCGCCACCTCGTTCAGCCTTACTGAACAATCGCTTTCTGTGATTACGATGAGATACCCACAAACTCGAGATGTCGGTATATCAAAACGCGACGTTACCCAAGCATTACGCATCGGTTCTCCGTTAGCAGAAATTGTTCACGAAGGCAAGCCCACTGCCGCAGTGTTGAAACTGTTTACCGTACCCCGTTATATAGTCATTCGACACACATCCACTCATTACTTGTCCGCAGCAGCTAAATCTGAAAAACTGAATGGTTCACTTCGTTCATTGATGAGAGTATGCGACACGCTCGCAATGTATGCTTCCTTACTGTCATGATGAACAGCAATCAAGCCAACAGTTATACCAGCAATCGACCACTGTGATTATCATGTGCTGGGATGCTCGAATTTTAAGATCGGCCAGGTAAAATATCTGAGACCAGACAAAATGTAAATCACATGAAGTAGTCTGAACGGAAAACAACCATTCAGACTACACATTCAGTCTTCTACGACTAGCTCAATTTCACTTTCAAACATTTCCCGGTTAGCTTCCCACGATGATCAGCTTTGAAATGCATACACAGGCTCGCCTCAAGATTAACTAATCATTGAAAACATAACGTAAAACCAGACCAAGAAGGAAGCACGACCGGCAATCGGTTTTCTTTTGACGGTAGTATGGCATGAAGCATGTTGCCCTGTCACAAAAGTTTCACAAACCTCCAAGAGACCACGAAGACTCGTAAGACTCATAAATTATCAACAACCTTACACAAATGTGCACTGTTTTATGTAAGGGCACTGGCAATGAAGCGCAGGAAATACACGGTTATCACAGCATACGAGTATTTTCCTATCCACTTTACACTCCGCCTGTGTCTCTTAGCTCTACAAAACTAAATGCTCGGATGAATAAACCTTTGAAAAGACAAGCTAAGGTTCAATCATTAGTAAGACATCGAAATTTGCGATAACTAGCCCAATATACTTACCGGAGATATGTAACAAGGGTGATCGGAGACGCTCAGCAGATGACTCCGACGACACTTTTCGCTGGGTATTAGATGATTCGGATCAAGGCGCCGACTGAACGTTCCACAAGTTGAACGACTCACACTCAGCTGAACAGCGTGAATCCAGTCTCTAGGAATAACTTGTCGAAGGGGAGTTGTAGCCAAGCTTTCCGTTAGCAATTTGTGGCCGTCTCTAGCACCCGATTTGTTAGACAGAGCATAGCCGTGTTGTTTCGACTCCGTATTGCACAACTTCGAAGTCGACAGAACTGACATTCCAGCAACGGACAAATTAGGATGTCGCTGAAGTGGAGGAAGACTTTGACACTGGGGGCCATTTGAAAAGTGCAACAAATTTCCCCGTTTGGTTTCCGAGGACAAATAGGGAGTGGAAGGTGACATTGGAGGAGTGTTAACAGTGTCTGATGCAATTACAGCCTCCTTAACTTTAACTGGTGTATGGGAATCAGGCAAAGTCACGTCGGATAATTGTTGCTCGTCCACAGACATATCATCAGAAGCAGAAACAGAAATACAGCCAGGTATCTCATTAACACAACTACTTCTGATGGGTAATAGAGGTCGTCCACCAGATGGAGATTGAAAGGCCGTGGCAGCCGACTCATTCATCGTAGAGGGTGACATAATCCAGGTCTCCTCCAGTCTGGGAAGCAACGCGACTGAATTAAAATCATTCGAAGAGATAGGTTTGGTAACACACATGTTGCCATCGATTGTCATTGATAGGTCGGATGTCTCATCCATAGGTACATCTCGTATTGTTGAAAGCGACTCACACGGCCTTGTCACTTCGGTGAACTCATCGGAGCCTCTACCGAAATAAATCGATCCATGTAGTCCATAAATAGTTTAAACCAAACAGACTCAGGGAGTGCGATTTATGTCTAGCAGACAAACGTTTAAATAGAAAAACGGTGAAAAGTAAGAGGAGCTCGAGTTACCCGTGCTTCACACAAACTTCACCCTATTGTGTGCTAGTGGGTGTATTAAAACTAATTACCCATAACAGCAATCTGCACTTGCTGAACAACAATAATAACGTTTCCCTATGAAACACACTGATTGGCTATTCCCGTTCACATTATTCCCCACTCTCTGCACATAAAGCTTAGAGCTGTCTGGTGCTGTCTTCTGTTTTATCGGCATCTGTAGACAAATAAACATAACCCTGCTAACTACCAGTTGGTTCCATTAAACCCCCCAATGACTGGACACAATTCACTTTACTGCCTAACGAATTATATTCTTCTACCACAAACAAACGAGTCCTTATAAAGCAGTCATACCGCACACCCGTCTAACATTTAAGTCTAACAAAAAATGCTTCTGAAGTACACAGACGTCTTTTTCGATTGAGAATTCGTAATGGAGCAAATCTTCAAACATCAAGCAATAACTAAAACTGATCAACTTGATCAATGAATTATGGTACCATGACCTAACTTAGAAATCCTGATCAAAGAGACATCGGCTGAAGTGACGACAGAGCTGTAAGGCTTACTATCTACTCGAAAGGATCATGCAGGATGAACACTTTTTATACGAGGTTATACATGAACGTCTACAGACGATGATCCAGCCGTGCCTAATCTAAGACCAGTGGAGTAGTGGCTAACACGTTCACCTTATAACCATGAACGTGCGAGGCCACACACTACTGAAGAGCCCTAAGAAGGGCGAGGCTCTAGTCTGATGCCTTCTCTGAAAGTGGGTTAACCGATATGCTTATTTGAATGTAAAAGATGAGACCGAATATGGATGGTGTGCAGTATGCAACAACCTAAGTCGTACAAATTCAGTTAACGATTATTGAAAACAGTCGTAGTTCATTTTAGGAAACCACTAATTAGTCAAGGTGCAGGACTATTCCGACAATCTGATGATAACCAACAACTGCCGACGTGAAACAGCTCCCCTCACTCGAAGTGAGATATTTTACTACCCACCAGTACGCACAATACTTGACTCGGATGATGATTCGAGGTTGGTTGTTTGGATATTATATCCTTCTGCTTTAGATAAGCTCCTTCGGGCTAAAACGGTCTGATTAGTTACTTGGTGGGTAGGATTGGGGTGCGCACCTACACATACTTACAAGCTTCGTGACTCAGTTAGTAAATCACCTGTCGCTTCTTGACATGCTGTTTCTGATGCCAGTTTGAATCCAGCCGAAATCAACATTCGTCGTAACTGGGTCACTTTTAGACTGTCAAATATGCCAAATGCTAATCAATACTAAACGCTTAAACATTGTTAGTTACCTTTTTGGTGCCTACATTGTTTGTTGGTTATGTTCAATGGTCACTTTTGTCAGGAATGCAAGGTTTGCGGGTTTACACATCACGGGAACGATACACTTGCCTCGGTTCAGCTAACTTTTCGTTCGGCCTGATGTTTTTCCCAGAGAACTGCTTTATACTTATCTTCAGCTTTCAGTGAACCCAATGTATGTTTCAAGTAGAAACTCCACGAACGTCGGTACTATTGATTGTTCAAATATCTGACCAGGGCTTCAGTCACTCGTCATCTGACCTTTATGGCAAGCAGTTCGGTGCGACCGCACATTAACCCACACAACCCAACAGTGCTGTTACTCGCGTACTAACTTTTGTATATGTGTGCTTTTAAAAATAACAGATGCCTACATCGAGCATAGAAGTTGACCCTTGAACGCAGAAGGACCACTCTTAGTTCCGTAGGATACTAAGGCCTGCAAAAGCAACATAATCGAAACCCAACGTCTGTACTAACGATACATATCCAAAAAACACCGCTAACCCGAGTGTACATGTAATAGTATTCTAAAAAAAGAATACGGAATCGAGAAAATACTGGCTAGCGTGATTACGTGGCAGAAAACCATGTTCCCAAGTATCATAGCAATAACAACGTCCCAGGTAAGATTAAATACTGGACACTCCTGTATAAGATTAAAAATAGGTTTTGCCGATTGAGCTGAGCACTTTAGTTGCCTACATTCACTATTTATTCGATAGGACATCAAAAGTGAATAGCAGCTTCGTTAGGCCAAATTGGAAACTAGGAGAAACGTTCGAGTCGTCCCACGAACTAATGTATTTTGCATGGTGCCCAATAAACATGACAGACCGAACGCTACTGAGACCTTCACACTGAAAAACGAAACATTTATCCAGGCATGCCAAAATCATATATTCTTTTAGGTCCGAGATCCGAACAGGATAATCAGCAAGCAATTGAAGGGGAATCATAGTTATGAGCACCAACAGATGGATTGCCACCGACAGAAGATCCAACGCAACAAGCCAATAAGATCGATAGCAGAGTTAACAGCACAAGCAAACTTTTATCCACTAACGCTCTCACCAACCGTAACGGTAAAACGGACGCCACCAAAGAGATTGATACAGTCTTACAGCAGGATAGTGTCAGGAGGTATGAGCATTCAGGTGGGCTGGTTCAATGACAACTAATCCTGTGAAGGTAGTAAAGTTGGAGTAGAATTACGTCGTTCGGATATTAGTTGATTACAACCCCGTTCCGCAGTATCAGCTGTTCTGAGCCAACATAAATTTAATATTTTGTGTGCGTCGGTGTTTTGCTTGCAGCCTACCCACTGAATCACGACTCATCTGCGACACACGAAATAGTTGTAAGCGATTGGCGACGATTTCGAAAGAGACTGTCGACCTTGTAGAAACAAGAGCATAAACATGGAGTGTGTGCACTAGTTTCACTCTTACGTTAGCTGACTTCTGGCTTGGGTCCAAATCAGTGAGCATTCGAGGACTGGGAAAAACGGTCTCACCCGACATTAGTTGATCAACAAGCCGAACGTGGTGGTAGGAACGCCAGAATCGGACAGAAAGTGAAAGAACATCAGGCAATCGACCCACCGGATTTTTTATGGGAATTCCAGATGGCAAAACCAGAATGTTCTATCACTTATATTACGAATATATGTATACGTGCCACGAGTGGCTAAACAATCTGGCGTGTAACTTGGGGTTGCTTCAAACAATTGGTGGGCCGTCTGTCTGGCGTATCGAACCAGCTTCAAATGAAGACCCAATACTGTTAACTTGGCAAACCCCAAAAGCTATCGAACATCAATCACTCAAGCCCATCAGAAATGAGGCACTGTAGCATGCGGCGCGGTAAACAATGGGCCCAAAAAGCGTTAGATATTTGGGTTAGAAGTCAAATGGAATAGTCGTCATGAAAACTCAGAAAAATCCACAAGTGGTGCAGGCAAAGTCTGTTCGTCGAAGGACAAGCTGAATTAAGTAAGGGTAAGTGAAGTGAGGTGAAATTTATGTCTTGGAAAACTAGCACTCTTCCGGCTTATCTGCAATACTGGCTGACAGTTCCCACTGGTGAGAGAAACGAGCAATGTGGGCGACGACATGGTTATGTGTACTAAATTCCGAAGGTCATTTCACTGAGCAGAGCATTTCAGAAGGCAGTTTAACTGGCCCTCTGCTTCTACAGTACTAGCGTCATACGTTCGTAAAAATCGCAGTGATGAGCAGGTTATGAACCATCCCATTGACTTGGGGTCGGCCATTTTACTTGAGCTCCTAAGCTTAATAACACCTCTACTCCGTATGACAATGTACTAGCACACTCTAGACAGGGTGGTACGACAATAGTCCAGATTTTGACACAACAGTTTCAAACAATGTGAACGACTGAGAAAGAATCCATGAAATGAATTTAGACTAAAAAATAACCAAAGGGAATTCGTGAAAACTACGGAGAAGCAAATCTGACCTCTGACAAGTAGGATTCTGGAGCCCATCGTATTTCATTGATTCACCACAATCAGAGAAGTAGGCACTAAGGACAGGCAGTTTCGTCCAGGAAGAGGGTGTAGTGACCAAAATTTAACTCTGCCAAATTCTGACTGGAAGGGAGCATCCGACTTATGCTGTTAATCGCTTAAACGACAGGATCTACCGAACAAATATGTGAACATATGATCGGTTTCCCGTCTTCGTAATTCACTTAAAGTTAGTCTCCGAGGAAGTGCATAACAGAATAAGCAACGTGAACGGTGTTGCAATTTTTCCCACTATTGCACAATCATGTTAGGTGAAATCGATTGTCAAGAGCATCCGTGGACTGTCGCTGTAAGCCTGATGTCACTACATAACACATTTTAAGCAGCATAGATAGTCAGATAATGTCACAAGTTTTACCAAAAAGTTCAAGAAGCAAAGTACAACTTCCAAGCGTAGAATACTATAACGTCATCACTGAGGCAACTTAAAGGTAATCTTGGATGACGAAGCTCTCTAGATGTTCGATAGTTTTGTTTGTCTATGAGGTTGCAATAGCATCGCCAGAAATACAAAAAATAAAGCACACACTTACATCCTCAAGGTTAGGGCGGATTTTCCCAGATTATATAACACTCAGTGGCAAAAAAACGTATCCTGAGCTTTCTTGGCGTGTGAATAGGTGACTCGTGAGTGTCGCCATACTCTATAGCTTCGAAGGGTAGCGACTTAAGTTGGAAGACGTCAACCGATTTTTAGGACCTTATCACTGTTGTCCATCTGCAACCACAAGGTGTGGCGGAAACAAATAGACAACGATAAAATTGCAAGTTCCAAGTAGTTTAGCCGACCAGATTTTCAGAACCCATACTCATATGGCTTTGTAAACTACTGAGAGCGTAAACTAATCGTTTGGTGGGCCGAACACACGCAGTCGATGTCGCCGACGACCGGTGTGGAGCACGAGTTGGATAAAGACCTGTTCGAAGTAGAGTTCAAAATGGTACAAGTAGACTAACCACTGTCGATTGAGTTCGCCTCACGATCCGGAGGTCGAACGGCTCATGAGCTGTGGCAGGAAACGCTTGAAGACAATATAAATCACGGTGAGTAACAGGGCCGTAGTGGTTGCTTGATCGGGTCGAGGGCAAAGCAAGGACAATCAATTACATGGAGTAGTGAAATTCGCCGTCGTGTGAATGCCAGTTTACTTCCACTTGCAATATAAATGTGTACCAGCAAGAGATAAGTACCTGGATCTTTAATGCCTTAGGTAAGACACTAGTTTTATTAACCGAGTTAAGTCTATCCATCTTCCTTTATCAACAAACTGTTTACTATGAACGTAAGGTAATCAAGCATCGACAAAAGAGTTTAATTACGGTAGTAGACTGTCAAGTTGGGTAAAAACAGAAAGTTTGAGATGGTGGAAGCCAAAAAAACCAAAGTCAAGACGTAAATGCGGTTTTAATACTACAAAACAACCGCGAGAGTCTAATAAACGAAAAAACACACCCGAGAGAAAGTTGTGCTTCCGACTGTTCGCCACCACAGATTGATATAATACGAGCGAACGAAACGCGCCTGGTCGATGGACGGTCTACAACAGAATCCTGACGCAACGGATGAAAACTAAGGAAGTCACTTACATCCGTAATCGGCTCCGTAGACAATTTAAGAGACTGAAAACGGTCACTCACGTAAAGTTATGAAACCAACTTACGGATCTTCGAGGTTTCCTCTCCATTCTGAAGGAAGCATATACGGTGGCGAATGAGAGAAAGGCTGCAATATCCTGTAACTTGAGGAAAAAAGCAGTTAGGCGCACTCGGAAACCAATTACACGATGAACTGAATAATTATTACACGCACATGCAAACAGAGACAGAATGGACAGAAATGAACTAGATTTTCAGGCCAGTATCTTCGCAGTTAAGAGTGCTGCATCGCAGAACCAAAGTATAATCAACACAGTTGACTCTATTCGCACAAAACCGACAGGGTAATTCTTATCGTATTCCGGATCCTCACGTTATCCGGCGTTTCCCACTTAACCGTTCTATCCTACCGTCATCTGCCTTCGCACCTACTCAGTATCCGCAGGTTAAAACTGTCTTCTAAGGTCAACAAATAGAGTAACCCGTATTACCTTCAATGTCCCCATTCACACATCGGAGTCGGCAACTTGTTACGAGGAGTACCCCCATCAAACCAAAAGATTAAATGTATGTTTCTTCCCTGACATGCCACCCGACCACACCACCGTCGATATCCACTCGAACTCATCTCAAAATGACTGGTAATTAAAGTACCTCTTTTCAAGAGCTAGTAGTGACGCTGAATACGAGTCTTGTGGTCAAACCAGGGTGGACAACACACCAAAGCAAAGCAAAACAGCACTCCCACAAGTAGACTCCAGTGAACAGTCAACTGCGTGCCCAAACCCTGTCAAAACGAAACAGAAAAGAATGTATTCATTACATCCGCGAACGCTTCAACGGACACCAGTTCCGATGTTGTCAAGAATGAGGCCTACGGCGCTCGCAAAGACCTTCAGACAGAACACACAGACATCATCGTGCTAGCAGGTGAACCGAATGCTCAACTTGGCCGTCTTCCCTCAAAAGTGATACAGTTGAATGATATATTTGGTGTCCGGGTGCAACGTGTTGATAATGAGGACAGATTGTCGCAAACATGAGCACCTCATGCTCCCAATGTTCTCAGTATCCCCATTTCAACGCAAGCAGGGTATCACAGGGAGACCGTCATGTGCATTTCAACTGTGGACACAAAATCAAGCATATAAATCAGTCACAGCTGGCGTCACCCTGCAAAACACCATCAAACTCAGACCACACTGTTGCCCGTGTTCGAGGAGGTCGGTAAAAAAAACATGCCGAATAAATTCCAGTGCGCACTGCACTGCAGCCTACTCAGATATAATAGGCAAAAGATGCTTACTTATCCTACATATATCCTCGAACATCAATACGTAAAATGGAATAGTAACGGAGACACGATCCAACTGAGTTTCCACTCCTATTGCTCAAAGTGGTAACGACACTCACTTGATCGGATGTGCAAAGATTTAAGATCCCCGAAGAGACATAGGTGAACCTTATATCAGACAAATCGATTCGAACTCCGGAAACCATCTTGAATATGTTTCCGGTGAACAGTATACATCGGTGAAGGGCGTTTCTAAAATATTTGCTACGCTTATTTGTCGTCGCATGATTTACTTGCTGTTATGACGCTTTTAAGTGACTGTATTTTAGTTGACCGCACCGACGTAAGGGTGCATGTTCCCGAACAGGATTGTTTGATAAAAACAACCTTGACGACAGGAAAAGTAGCTGAATCGGACTGCGGAAATCAAAACCGTTGTGGCGGACTGCTTAGTCCTTGGAATTTAAAACGCCTCTCTTAAACCCTGTATCCCCTAGAACGAATTTCCATTAATTCACACTCATGAAGGTTATCCTATATTCAACGGCTCAATGAGTTAGAGACGGAAACAGGAAGCAGGATTTTGGTGTTCCTTATCTGTAGATAGTGAATCGCAAGGCAGGGGGCAATAGAACTGGAATTATAAACGCGCGCAGTATTCGAGGCCCGAAACAAAAAAGGTGGCCTAGACTCAACTTAAAGGCAGATATTGAGTTTGCATATATAATAAGATCAGGTAGAATTTCAAACTTCATCAATTTGCAGTGAGAAAGGCTATGCCGAGATTCTGAGAGACTGCACTGATTCTCTTAGCTAGAGTGTGGCCCCGCAAAGTAACGTTCGCAGAAGTGTTAGCTGGACCTTTACACGAGTGGTTAGAAAAGCTGGAGATCAGAGCATCCTGCGGTCTGTGAAACTTGCGTGAGCAAATACTCAGTTCAAGTTTCCATAGAGCCTGGTTTACATCCAAGGGACGAGCTTGGTGGATCTTCACTGGACAGCATCAGATAAGATCTCTATCTGATCATGTTGCAGTACCTCGTAAGAAGAACCTTACAGCATGTAAGGTTAAACTTATCAAAAAGTCGCATAAGAAATGTCAGAGCGCTTCCAGCGTTCTTGGTAATAGCTTCAATGTTCTGTGAGCTAGACAGAAAACTGGAAACGAATGTCACCGAGTCTACCTCAACATGAATAAACTGATGAATACTGCCATTGTGATGGTAGGCGGTGTTGAGGAAGTGCAGAATTTGTATAATATCTTAGTCCTTAACACTGAATTCAAGAGAGGTGGGCCAAGAACAGTCGAATGGAATGTTGGAATAACTTCGCAGAAAAACAGAACCCTCGGGAGTTTGGGTGGTACGCGGAAACCTAGCATTAACAAAAAAGAGCAACGGAGGAGAAACTGAGGTTATATCGTTTATACGGGTGAGGAAGTGATCAGGGAACCGAGTCCTGGCGAAATCAACTATTGCTCCGAGTGGAGTCAGAGACCAATACTGACTCGGGTATAATGGCAGTGATAGTTGAGACAGAACTAAAACCACCAGAGGAGAGAAAAAAACACACTGACATTATACAGTTTATCGAGCCATGGCTTAGTCGGTCTAGGTACACAACAACCACTTCTGTTATGATCCGCCTATGACGTCCAGCGATCAGCAACCAACAAAAAGTCCACTGCTCCCTTTACGAAGGCCACGCCGGACATTGGAAAGAAAGCTACCGGCAAACAGGTGGCTAAGAAGGACATCGTGCAAATGTTCCCAACACCTTCAATGCGCAAGAAAGAACAGTACTTGGCCACTACTTGTTGATAAACGTATGCTGACCACCCTCGTATATGGGCTTTCGGCTAGTTAGTTTCCAACCACCACGGACGGTACCCTGTTCAAACGGCTTGACGAACGGCACACTCATAGCCAACAAGTTATTCGACACCTTTAAGTAAAACAAGGTCCCATCATGTCTGGGGAAGCCATCCTTGAAATGATGCAACGTGGTCAATACAGCCGGTACACAGAGTGTTTATTACGTATATAGCGCTTGCAAAACCATGACTGAGCGTTGTAAAAAAAAATAGATATATGCTGGCAAAATAATCAGCTAGAGTGGCTTACAAGACCGAGAAAGCAGCGTAAAGTGGAAATGTGTATGGGTGCTGGCACCCGTTGGATTGCCAAGATATTATCCGGGTCTACACGACGCCCGTGTTTGTCAAAAATGAAACCAAATTATTTGATGGATGTGAGAGAGAATGCATATTTATCTGCACGAGGACGGAAACCGTATTGTTGGATGTGGTCGAGCACATCAGTAAAACGTTCCACAGGTTCGTTTGAGTTACAACCAGTAAGAATGTCATCAAGGTAAACAGCAGTCCCCGATAGACCCGTCAGCATTGCGTCCATTATTTTTTTTAAAGTAGCAGGCGTTGATTTTACACCAAATGGAAGGTGGTTGAATTTGAAGAGACCACGATGTGTATTGATGGTCAAAAGCTCTCTCGAATCGACTTCTACTTCCACCTGAAGATAGACGTCTGCCAAACTGATCTTTGTGAAGTAGATACCGTCATTTCACACACTTCTCCAGATGGCTCACAAAAGTCTATGTGAAGGGGGAGTAAATAAACACAACTGTTTGTTTGGTGGCTGCCCATCTAACACCTTCCCCTTGAGTTCACTGCTCGCAGGATCGTTGTAGGGGATTCACCTGCATGAGCAAAACTTGTCTTCGGAAACGATCCGTCCCTCTTCTGAGCGCGCAGATGCTTGGAGAGTGTGCCCCTGGATTTGGTGCAACAGTTCAACTGCCGTCATGGTGCGACCAATCGTACGTTTTCAATGCGTTAGCTCGTACTCGCGAAGGAATACCGTGATGGTGCTGACATGCGAGTCGCAGGCCGCATACTACAATGGACTGGTCGAGTCACATATGACGTGGAAGTGCAATCTTCCATATGAGTCTACCATGCAAATCAGCTGCGTCCTTCTTTCCAACAGGCGATCATCCCATTCAGTCGAGTCATTCCATTGGATATTCTCCTGCATCCATTCGAGGTACCTCAGAACGTTTCGGCTACCGCTCCAAATCCGGAGGCATGCCGTCCAAGCATTTCCACACTCAGAAGAGAGACGGATCGTTCCCGAAGACAAGTTGTGCACATGCAGATGAATCCTCAACAATGATCCTACGAGCAATAAACTTAAGGGAGAGGTGTTCGGTGAAAAGCCACCAAACAGAATTGTATTTATTTACTTCCCCCTCGCATTACTTTTTCATTTGGATTGTAGCTCATCATTTGTGCTTCCTATATCACGGACCAACTATTGCACCTCGTCACTCTCTGAGCGTTCATCAGCCGGCGTGCTTCCCAGCCGACAAACATTCCCCCAAGATTCCATTGTCCTCTTTGTTTAGGTCGCGTGATAGAACACAACAACACCTATCTATCGGGAGTTGTGAGACAGTGGGTGTTACCTACAAGACACCTGAATCGCAACCGGCTTCGGTAATGAAGGAGCTACAGTTACTAAGCTGATGGTCAATGTCTCGTCATGGGCGAATTAAACGCGCCACACACTGATTGGGAACCTCAGCGCTATGTGCAGTCCACGGAAGTTTGCACACGACAAAGGATGTTTTAATGTGATTGTGTTTGCATCAGCACATCTACATGCCTACAAGACGCTTCAGTGACCAAGCATCCCTATTGGAGTCGAACATCTATTGTGAGGACCACTTTCTAACACTGGGGGTAGTGATCATGAAGTCCTCATGATCTATTACAGAAAACTCAATAGTGGTAAAGAGAAGTTGAGAGTAAAAATGTCTGGCGAATACTGTTTTTCGAGATGTGAGAAGAAGCAAACTCCGCTAGCTGGGTGGACGAAGGTGATCCAGACACTAACAGTCAGGGAAGGAAGATGAGAGCACGTGCAAACACTGGTGGAGACTGTCCCAACTCGGCTTCCCTGGCCTTGTTGCGGAGGACCATGGGTTAACCGAGAGCTAAGTATCCGACTCCAACAACGGAACCGGAGACCATTTCCGGCAACAGGATGCGGATAGAGACACCACAGAAGTATTCGCAGATTACGAAACACAGAGTTAACGAAGTGTGCCCGTCAGTGTGGTTGGGAAAACAGAAACGGCAGAGGCAAAAGCAGAGGCCCTTGCCGGAGTGTACTTTGATGAGACACGTCCAATTATCTCATGTGCTCCCGAAGTCTCGATGTTAAAGGTAGAAAACGTCAAATAAGAGGAGGTTGCAGATGAGCTGAAGAATCTCATTCTCTAGAAGTCACCTAGCTTGGGCGACTTGTATCCACCAGCGCTGAAGAAGTTTGCGGATGTATTTGTAGGTTCACTACCTCAAACGTTCAACTTGTTTTGGCAACAAGGTCGAAGCCCAACGAAGTGGAAAACAGCACTCGTCTGTCCCATGTTATACATGGTGTTAGCTGCAAGTTGCCAGCCAGCTATCGATCCGTGAACCACACCTCTATCACTTGGAATGCAATAAAGCGTCTGATGGACAGCAAGCTCAGGAAGTATCTACAAGCAAGCGAGTTGCTACACCTTTGCCAACATGGTTTTCATCAAGATCGCTCCCTCCTGACCAACTTACTGTTGGCCAGAGAGCACTGGGTTGAGGTTAAGGCTAATGGTATGCCGACAGACGTCATTCATGTAGACTTCAACGAAACTTACGACGAAGTCCCACATAGAGGGCTCCCAATCAAGTTTGAAGCATTGGGCATTACCGGTTACGCATCGAAATTGAAGTGGATGAGGCCAACTCCTCTGGGAGCAGGTTTTCAACAGGATTCTACAGAGATCAGATCTGAGCCCACTGCTCTTTTTGGTCTTTAGCAATGATCTCCCCAGAATCCTCGTGCTATCGCTTCCAGTGTATGTTGATGACCTCAAAGTCTGGCACGTCATAAAAATTCAAAGGAGAATTAAAGACTCTGTAAGCCGATCTTGACCATTTAACAAAATGGGTTTCCAAATAGGCTCTACCAGCAAACTCCCAAAAGTGTGCGTACGTGAGTATTGGCAATACAAACGGAGGGAGCGCTTATCAACTGAGTGGACTTTTTTGAGATGGGCGGAAGGTGAACGTTACCTGAGTCTTGTCGTCTCAACATATCTGAAGACGCAGTACAGCACGGATATGAACTGCACATCAGCACGTGGTATTCTAGGGGCAATCAAAAGGTCCTTCAGCCACCTTGTATACAGAATCTCAACCGCTCCGTCTACCGCACACGTCAGACCAATTTTGAAGTACGGTGAGGCGGCGACCTTCAATGAAGTTTGGTCAAGTTACCAGGACGACGTGGTTTAAGCCAGAAATCGTCCAGTTTCTTGCACCAGTTAACTGAGAGTGCCCAGTGCAGCGACGACAAGAGAACAGACTCTTCACTTCCATCAGTAACCACGAGAGCTACCGGATAAAAAGCCGAGGGGTACAAGCAATCAGTGCCGTCACACCACAAGTTCACAGCCACCACTGACACACCAGTTTATTCTCCCACTGAAAAGAAATGAACCAAGAGAAAAGTGCTTTACCAATATGGGTTTGTTCTCTAAGATATGTAGTTTCAGATGTCAGGGCTAACTTTGCGAATCAAAGAGTAAATATAGTTAAAAAAGAACAGTGACGGCAAAGATGAGTTGACTAACTTTAATCCACGAGGACAGTACTGAGTAAACTCACTCACACGGACCTTTCCCAACAGGGCCGGTAAGAGAGGTGACTAACATTAATCAAACTCTTGAAATCTGTTACATTTTCAGAAGGTACTACACACTGTGAAAGCATGTTCTAACTGTTGATAACTCGGCATACGAAGGAGTTGGTCTAATCGACATAACAATCCTCTTCTTCAACTTAAGACCGTGACCTTAGAAGTAGAAATTTGCATGCAGTTTGAACAGGAATTTCACCTCAACTCCAGCTATTCCCCTAAGAATCTCGAAAGCTTCTACCAGGTCCTTTCTAACCCTTCTTCGCACGAGAGGAAAAAACATCAAGATTTTTAGTCTCCCTTCATAGGAATCCCCCCAGCAATCTTGTAAGACAACCCTGAACTTTCTCCGGCAACTTCGTGTCCTTTAACACATTTGAGCTCCAGGCCTGCACAATATTTCAGATGTAGCCCCACATACGCTTCCTGAAGTGGCAACAGCACCTCCGGTCCCCTTGAAGAAGTTCCCCTTAACATATAAACCGCTCTAGTTCTTTCTCGAGCCACTTGAAGACTTTGAAGTTCTCTGCTGTGAGCACTCCAAAGTCCTTGGCTGTCTCTGCTCTTCTCATCTCGCTTACCAAAAAACCCGGCCGACCCTGGCTGTTTCCCATCATGCAGCTGACCAAACCTGTCTACGTTCAAGGGTAGCTGCCGTTCATCTGACTACCTCTGAACGGTATTCAGATCATCCCACATGCACGTGGTCAGGATTTCACACGGCCTTCACATCATTAGTAAAGATGCAGCAAGGACACTAGGTTTCAGTAAGATCACTGATTAACACAAAAAACAGTGGTGGTCTAAACGTTGATCCTCGATGTACCCCACTAACTACCGATTCTTCTGTGGACTTTTCCTTGCTATCTTTATGTGGAGGGTCCGGTTCCTCAGGAAATCCCATATCCATTTCAGAAGCGTTGACGGAAGGCCGGAAGTCTTTAATACACGGATTAACAATCGCTGGCTCATTAAGTGTCATTTTGTTTCTACAGCGTATTTTGCTCTTTCCCAGCCTACTGATTCCTCCATATATTGTAAATCTAATCTAGCCCTCCGTTCACTATGTTACAGATCACAAGCCTCGTTTTCTAGTTGATTAAAACCTTCCTGCCAGGCGTTGTCTTCCCACTCTCCCGGTAATGGACCGTCTGCTACGACCGGATCGACTTGATTCTAGTCCAAACTCCATGGACAGTGACGTCTGGGAATATTGGTTATATAGTTTTTCAGATTTTCTTGAATTGATTGCTCCTCATAAACCTGACAAGCTGAAAACACACTTCTTGTCCCCGCTGTATACAAATTCATCTCTCATTGTACTGATCATGATTCTACTATCACCATACCCAACTGTCCCTACACACCACAAAACCGATATTATTGCACGCCACCTTTTAACAACTTGTAAACAATCTTCCAGTAAGATCCTCGAGCAGTTCATGCAAAAACCCCGGAATCATGCTAAGGAGTACAAGTTCAAAACCGTCAGCGCAGAGCAAAATCAAGAGCACGCTATCCGCGATGCGTTTACAAGTGAACTGTTATCCAACTTGATTGGCCAACGATTACTTGAACACCAAACCTTAGACAGGAAAACCGCTTACGATCAAGCGAAGACTTTGGACCAAGCTCAGCAACAATCGCATTCGTTCGCGTAACCTTAACCTCTAATTTACAATGCAGCTGCTACCGACGCCTCGCCAAATACTGCCGAGAAACTTAACAGTCATTGCGAGACTAAACCGGCTGCAGCCCGAAATAACTGTTTCTTCTGTGGGTATGACCAACACCTTCGCCACAAATGCCCAACTAGCGATTCAGTCTGTAAATCATGTGGAAAATGGGAGCCACCACCAAAAGGTTTGCCGCTCTGCTACACATTCAAAACACGCAACATCGGTTTTTCTACTCCTTACCTCCTCCATCATCTCTGATGCAGCTCCAAGTAGCCTTACCAGAGTTATCACTGAAGTGATAGTCAATGGGACAACTCTACATGCGTTGGTTGACACAGGGAGCTCAAAAAATCTGTTTCTGAAGCAGGCGTACTCCGAAATCAATGAACAAAACTGCCTTCAAGTAACCAAATCGTTCTGGCTCCCACAAGAATAACTAGTAACACCAAAGACCACGGTCTTGTTTCATTAATTCACAAAGGTATATCTTACAGGGATGTTAAATTGTCCATCCTTCCCAATTTGTGTGCTGATGTTATTAGGGCATGACTTCCTACAGCGACATAAATCCGGGGGAATATCCTTTCAGGGTGTTCAGCCTCCATTTTCGCTGTGGTCTGGCTGCCGTTACTCTTCCGGCTCTTTATCTATTCACAGCTCGACCCCTCTTGCCGTTGAATCCGTACCAAGTCGAAAGGACACAATCACCATGAAGTTTTCATTTAGACCGAGATCGAAAGATTGTTAAAAGATGACATCACCGAACCTTCGCGATCATTTTGACGTGCACAAGTCTTGGTCACCACCAAAGATCACCCCAAACGTCGCACGTTCGTCGACTATAGGCAAACCATTAATCAGTTTTCATTTATGGCAGGGGAGAATGCCATATTTTATTACTACATCGTATTCTGCTCTTTCCTAGCCTAGTGATTCCTCCATATATTGTAAATCTAATCTATCTCTCCGTTCACTATGTTACAGACCACAAGCCTCGTTTTCTGGTTGATTAAAATCTACTTACCAGGCGTTATCTTCCCACTCTTTCGGTCTCTCCTCACGGACCTATCTGTTACAGTGAGTCAAATGCTTTCTTGAACTCCAAGTAGTAAACATCCCTTGCTCTCCCTACCCAACCTCGCAGTGATCTCATCGAGGAGGAAAGCCAGGTTAGTGAGACAAGACCTATGCCAGACGAATCCATGTCGGTCTGCAGGGAGCCTATTATCAGTAAGAAGCTCCACAATCCTATCCTCAATAGCTCTTTCTGGAAGTCTAAGGATAACTTACATGAGGATTACTGGTCGGTCGTCCCACACCCCGTGTTTCTTCCTCTCCTTCGGGACGGGTAGAACCCTTGCCATCCTTCAATCGTCCGGGATGACCGCCTTCTGGAGGGTGAGGTTAAACAGCTGAGTGATAGGCTGCGGTAAAACACCACTGTGAGGTTTTAGTACCCTTGAAAAGATACAGTCTGACCTCACAGCTCTATTCACACCTGGTCTACCCTGCATATCCTTAACTTCTTTCATGCCCATTTAAACTTTCCCCATCAAGGATCCTCTCGCGGTCACTGTGTTAAGTGCAATTACGGCAGTTCCAGAGTCCGGAATGTGCACCGCCCAAAGAAAACGGTGGAAACCACCGCCTTTTGTAGCGGCGATTCGAAAACATTGCCAGCAGCGTCAGCAATGCTACTTAGCCCTCCCACAAGGCCCCCCTTGGCATGGATGTAGCTAGAGGTCTTGGGGTTTTTATAGTGGTTTTCTGTCAGATTCGTTATAAACCTTGTCCTACAGTCACTGTGTTTCAGAATGCCTCCTTTTTGATGCCTTATACTGACAAAACCTGGCGCGCCTCCAAGACTGCTTGTACACAGCCCAAGCTTTCTTTTTGTGTCCATGCGCTTATTCCACCAGAGAGGCTTCTCTTTATACCAACTACGTCTTAATGGGGCGTGTGTGTCAGTTAGCGATATAAAATTATTCCCAACTGTGGCCCAGGCTTTGTTGACATTACAATCTACCCAACCCATCTGTTTCGCATCCGACTCTAGTTGCTGGATATTCATGCCCCTAAGAGATCCGCGGCACTTGACAGAAGGTTTGGCGTAGAAAACTAAACCGCGTGTATATGACCCCATGGTCATTCTTGCCCAAGGGTATTCCGACCTTCAAGCCCAAAAGTTCATTAGAATTTCCTGCTGCAACAAAGTCTAGAAATGTAACAGTCTGGCCATCCATTCACCCAAACCCATTACCATATTAAGGTAATACCTTCTTGTTAAGGTGACCTAACAATTCCATACCGAATGTACCACTAGCAGCATGCGTCAATCCCCAATCCAATTCGGAGGCAGTGAAATCTCAAACTGTAAGGAATCGCTGTGACACACCTGCTTGTTTTAATGTCCATTATGAAAAGGCTTAATAGTTGAACATTTTCCACATTCAACTTCACTTCTTGACGCCGACGGTAATGCTGCGCTATTAACAATAGAATACCTCTATCACCCTTGCAAAAGATACTTTAAACCTGGGCGGAGTTCAGCAAACTGCTAAGAGAATTGTGACAGGAATGGAGGCAAAGAGCTATGAGTAAAAACGGGATCCTTTTAGTGTTTTTCCAAAGCTGCAGGCGTGTTAGATTAGACTTCTTATCAGCATGCAGAATAATAAGGAAGAAAAATGGGTCCGTACCTGCACGCGGAGTTCCCCTTGGGGATAAAGATACGAGGCACGGAGATCCGTTGGTTATAGGAAGGCAAACTGCATATAAGACGCATGCAAGCTACCGCCCCTCCCATATAGCATTCTAACAGCTGTAACTGTTGAAAGGCTCCTCCGTGTTCTGGGGCGAACGAAGAGTACAACATATCTAAAATGAAACTAAACACCCAACTAGACAGTCGGTGGTGGCCGAAACGGTATAAACTTGATGGTTCTATGGTGTATTGACCTGGTGATGTATTCACGTGAAAAAATACCCTAGGCCTCAATTGGGGATAAAACCATGTCAGTAACCAACTCAGGGTCATTGTGAAAGAAACTGCGCAGTCTAATTAACTCTCAACAAAGAAACGCAGGAACCAATTAGGGAAAGTCAAACGACCGCCAGACGCAACAAATTGGCAGTTCGATAGGTTTCAACGCAACAGAGGTCGAAATCAGAAAAAGAGAAACTGCTGTTCATTTGGTTCTCAAAACAATTATATCGAAACGCCATGAGAATGCAGTCAGGGCGACAACGGTTACTACGTACTCACTAAGGACGTGTTTCACTATTCGCATTCGGTTACTTCAACAGTTACATTGTGAGAAATAGCCACATATGTAGCGTCCACAGTGCGTAGTCATATTTCGCTGTTCATTTTTGTACATGCCGTTCCGTTAATTTCATCTGTAGGCTTGTTTGAAATCAATATCCTGTTTTGAATTTGATTGCCATCATGAATAAGCGGAAGTTACTACACCACTTATTTGTCTTCTGCATCTGAGTGGATGTTCGGGCTAAAGAAATAATCGCACGGTGACATCCCACTAGCTCCGCGTGTTTGTTGACCTCTCGACGCTGAAAATTGGTCATCCCTCGTCGCGTGTGGATTTATCTATCGGTCGCAGTCAAAACCTAACCTCTGGCACTGTCCTCCTTTCGAGTGGTGGTCCATTCAATTCAACGGTTTTTGATTTGTCATCGAGCCGTTCATTTTTAATAGGTCTTCGTTGTACTTGTACGCATACTGTCTTTTCGTGTTACCATATTCCGGTCATTTTTGTCATTTGCTAGGCTAGGCCACCCCACATCACTTGTTAGTAATGACGCCTAAACATTTGAAAAGTTCCGGTATTTACAAGGGACGGATGAAATTGTGTTTTTCTGGTATTGTGCTCTAGGGTCGGCAGAAGTTGGAATTGATCATTTGAGCACGAAATATTATTTTGTAAGTTTGAATAAAAATTTTCAGTTCGCATTTCAAAACGGGCACACAGTGTTTATTTGGTGTAATCATTGTGTTCTAATGAGAAAAATCGGTTGCACCTGAAAATAGCTCATTCTCAGAATCGTCAAGAAGATAATATCGGTGTTCTCCCGATAAAACTATGTTGTTAGCCTTCGTTTTCGACTTCATGTTGTGAACACCCTCTCAGTATGAACCTTAAAATTATCTACACAGCCCCTTCCTGTTTGAACGCTCATTTCTGCCTTGTTTGGAAAATGTGAATATCAATCGCTCTGTTTGTGTTGCATTTCACACGAAACGACAGTGGTCAACCGTTAAACTTAAACTGCCAACGCTGATCATCGGCTGGTCTGAACCAAGTCATTCGTCTGTGTACTTGATCTGTTTATTTTAGCTCTTTCTGATAACGGCAAATTTGGATATTAGACGAATGCAGAACTCCAAGAGGAAGAAGGCTTTTGACGGTGCAGCTGCCGTTTGTCTAAATGACGCTTTGTATCTACTGCTGCTGGAGATTTGTGGAAACAACTCAAAAAACGGGTCACTGAAACATCCAGCGGGGCGTTCGATGTGAAGCGTAAGAAAACCTAGGAATGTTCCGCGAAAAATAACGTGCCTACCTCCAGCTTGTTATGAGATAAGAATGTAAAATTTGCCACCTCCATAATGGACCTAGACAATGAAGCGAAGAAGGCCATGTTCCGGAGTAACCGCTGTCAACTCGCCGGGCTTGTTCGCGGAAATAAGGATGATTCGTGGAGGCAGAAGTGTGGGCGGATGCAGGGTTGTGCAGATCTTTGAGGACGATTCGCTTAATGCGACCTTCGGTCCATCCGACCAGTCTACCGAAGCATTAGTAGACGTCGACACCGGCTGTTTTTTCACCCAGCTGAAGGACATCGTGAAAGTGTGCCGCAAACACGTTGGTAGCCTACTAATCCGGCCTACTACCATTGTGTGAGTGACTGCGAGCAATCTGCCACGGTTGGCGACCAAGACTTTGCTTGCTCTCGGTTCGTTTTTCTGGAGTTGCAGAGGGCGGATAGCCAACTGAGTGACAGGGATGCTGCAGATTGTAACACGGAATACTGAGAAATGGCTGACCGGCATTGGAACGCCTCTTGTTCATCCTGGCGCGCTCCACCTCGGAGCACAAGTTGATACCGTAATGACTCCAAGGATGCCATTGCCGTTCCATTTTTCGAAGGGAAAGGCAGCAAGCTTTGTACCGACAACTATCGGGACATCAGTATGAGCTACACAGGCAAGGGACTTTCCAGACAGATTCTGGATCGAATGAGAACGGACCTCTGAGCTGAAATAATTCTGAGGAGCATTGTGAATTCCGGGCGCATCGGAGTATGATCGACCTAGTGTTTGCTGCTCGACAACTACAGAAAAATTGCCGGGAAATGAACAAGTCCTGAATGCCTATTTCGAGGGCTTGGCTGAGTTATTTGATTTCATAAGCCGCGAGTTGTTGTGGATGGTGCTTGTTGAGTTTGGATATCCGAGTAAGTTCGTCAGTATAATAAGATTGTTGCGCGTAGGCATCAGGTCAAAGGTACAGTCGTGTGGATCGACCTCTGATCATATAGACATTGTCACCGGCCTAAAGCAGGGTTATGTCCTACCCCAGCCCTATCCAGCCTATATTCGGCTGATGTGGTAACAGCTGAGTCTCGGGAGTCTGAGAAAGACGCGTTGAGGTGGAGTGCACGAGAGACGGGTGTCTACTGAATATCCAAAGTTCCGGAGCCTCAACCGGTTATATATTAGAAGATGCGCACGCCTTTGTTCGAAGATGATAGAGCACTGTTAGCACGCAGCGAAGAAAAACTGCTGGGTCAGACGACGGCCTTCGTGTCCGCAGCATCCCATTTTGGACCGGGCTTAAAAGAATGTAGGAGATCCGCTTTATTCGATAGAGCGAGAGTGCCAGAGAGGTTATCTATTATTCAGGGAAGAAACAGGATTGGCAACGCGAGATTCTTAAGCAATCATGCGAGACAAACAGGTCAACTATCTTCTGTTCCTGAGAACACTTTTAGCATGCACAGCTGTTGCATGGTGATCAATAACCACATAGCTGGCTGTTATTGGGTATGCATTAGGAATCTACTAGGATGATTAAGTTATTACGAACGAGCGTGTGTATATTGGCACCCGTATGTATTCACTGTAGATATGTTTTCTTGTTGGCGTGCAATTTTCAAACACAACTATTCGCAAGATCTATTTTGCTGGAGTCATCAATAGGCTTGAAAATGAATGTGACGTCCTGTACTATCAGGAAACCTTCTAAGCTCTGTTTAATTCCTTTTCTGTTGTCACTTTCACTTAGTACGGGTGAGAGTTTCCAGAGCTGTATTATTAGGCTTGCGTAAGTGAGTATCCATGAATTTTCGGCGCTCGAGTTGTTGTCGTATGGTTAGTTTTGGAAGGTGTGGCCTACCAGCAGGGAAGAAGAATGTGTGTTTAATGCAACCCATTTTTCGTCCAATTTTAGCTACTGATTAAAATGTATGTTCCGCGGAACTGAGTAGGTATGGATATTACATACCTATTTCGTGCGCTGAGATGACAGCTATTACACTATGATCGCCATGCCTCATGAAGTTCCCTGGTATGCAACACTCATGCGCAGCGATGTCATTTTTTTAGCTGAAAAGTTCGTCAGCCAGGTTTGACACCAAAAGTTTTAGGGGCGTGAATTTCCCCGTGTATTTTCTGAGCAGGCAGTAAGATTGCCAGGAGGAATAGTGTAGACTAGTTTATTGTCACTAGCAAGTAGGCGTAGTTTCTCATGCATGGTAGATTCATAAGTATGTCCAAAATCCATACGAAAGACTAGCAGTCCCGAAAGTTTTACTGTTTCATCCGACCGGCGACTGTTCTGGGCGTTGAGAAGGTATTCCTTATTCTCACTGTTTCTTTACGGCTTTTCGGGCGTGAACCAAACCAGCTAAGCAATGAATCACCCGTATCAAAAGACGCCATTCTGATGAAAAAGCGCTCAGATGGCAGGCGGCCAGAACCTTTTTCATGTCCGGCGCCGACGGATTCCGTAACCTGGTTAAGGATTTCTAGCCTGTACGTCATGCAAGAGCATATGCTGCGAAACCCATTCTGGGAGTGGTTCATAAGATTTGGTGATAAGATTTCACCCGTGTGGCATTTTCTTATACTTTCCAGCACCCCAGACCAAACTGAGGTGTGGTAAATGGGATGATGTGCCCTAGTCTCATCAAATCATGCACTAACGAATCAAGTTCACACAATTCACGTGCAATCTGTTGACCCAGCAAATGCCCTTCTTAGTATCCAGCGAAAAGGGAGGTAATTTGTCATCGAAAGGGGTGATTAGAAGACGCCAGTAAAAACCGAATTTCACACGGTGCCAATGTAATAATCGTACAAAAAATTGAATCTTCTCTCTCGAATGTGAAAATCCTTAAAAATCAAACGAAGAACTTGACAGTATAACAAATCGACTACCAGGTACCGTTCAATAATGGTGGTTGATAAAACGAGATTGAGCTTGCTCAAACATATGGTCACTGGTTGGGTCGCAGCAAAACGACTGTTCACGTACCAGGAAATGGTGGGAATTTTAAGTCACTCAAAAGGAAATATGGCAGGGTAATGTTCAATTGTGGCATTTGGAATTCTACAGGGCTCGGACTAAATAAGAACAGAGGAAACAGTAAGAGCGGCTGATGTAAGAATTGCGGCTACTAATGCGGTTCAGTTAAAGAAGATTTCAGAGCGTAGGGCCACAATTCAGCATCAATCAACGTTCAGTGGTCTTAAAATAACACAGCAGGCCATTATATAATCAACAATCGTCTCGTCACGAGTCACTTTTATGGCAGCGCCTAAGTACAGAATGCCCCACTAAGGAGGAGAGGGTCCGGATATTAGGCAAGTATGTAAAGACAATGCGAGAGGAAGGGAATATCTTTTCCTCCTTGTTTAAGTAGCACAGGGTAGATACCGTCCGGACTAATGTGATCAGAATATTTGGTGATAGCTATCTATGGGCGTATGTTCATAACACCAAAAGGGACACGGCTTATAAACGCGCTTGTGTTTTAGGGAGTGGTCTCAAGGAAAGCAGTAAAGTTTGTATCGAAAACGTCACATTTTGTGACATGAACATCAACGACGGGATTAACCTCTAAGGTTGCTATTGAAATGGTCAGGTCATGCTCATACCACCTGCGTCTCAACAACTTCATCAACTCCGTGATCTTCTCTATGCTGTTAAACGTACGTTTTCGCCAAAAGAGATGAAGCGTTTTGGTTTTATGCTGTATAGCATTAAACACCTCATACATTTGCACAGCGTGAGATAAATGATGCTTTTGGCGTCGTGATATAAGACGTCTGAGCTTGTCATGCTCATTTGGAGTGAGACTTCTGTCTGCATTACACACAACACGGCGTTGTGATCTTTGGGGTCTAAGGTGTTCATTCATAATCTGAGGTGTTCATTAAATACTCCGGTTGCAGCTCTGGAGTCAGATGTCAGAAAAAGTGCGATCCACTCCAAGGACCTAAGCGGAATGATGAGCACGTTCCAGCTGACGAATTTAAGTTGACACCAAAATAAGTTGTTCGGCTCATTCACAGCACTCAGGTCAGACATGAAACTGACTATATTGTGATCACCTCCTGAAAATTGTTTCAAGGCGGGCAGCAGTAGTGCAGCAGTGGAGATACTTGCCGTTAAAAGAGATCCAAAGCATGATCTAGTCTAGTGAGAGGAGAAACGTGTTGGCGCCGTCTAGTAATCTGGACGCAAGCGAGAAACTCAGCTTATCTCCCAGGAGCTGCGAGAGAGGTCCAAGAGATACTGAACATGTTGAGAACTCCGTAGATCATTTTGTACGGTGAAGGCAAGATCAAAACACAATCCATTCCATTAACCAGGTTGACCGTGTCGTCATGGGTGGCGGTAGGTGATCTGCAGACGCATCCCGAGAGTAACCCGCAGGACCCAGCTGACACTAACAGCCACAGGGTGTCGTCCATCACATTAAGACATGGCTCATCAAGTGTGCTCGTAGAATATTCCCTGTTGGGTTGATTAAACGTGCTTCACCACGTCCTGCGCAGCGATTTTTACACAATATATGATAACCTGTAACATTCAACTAGTGTCTGAAGTCTCAGTGGTACACCAGGCTTCAATTAATTGATTGGTGTATGCAGTACATGGGAAAATGCAAGATCTAAAAATCTGCATCTTATTGGCTAGTGGGCGTGTATTGAAAGCAGGGAAGTCAGTGCAATTTTCTTATTCGACATCATTTCAAGGCCATTAGGAATGACCAAAACAGAAGGGTCTTTGTGACCCGAAGACTGGTGACGTCGTCTAGTGTGGTGCGTTGGTAACGAGCTTATTAACGGCTAACTGTGTATGGCTTGCTCCTGGGTCTCCGAAAGAGAGTGTCGGAAAAGTGTCTGCAAGGCATGGTGAGGTGGTAGAACTATGTGAGGCGGACATTGCAATGGAGGTTTGAATGATGTATCCCGCTAAAAAAGACAATGCCAAAATGAATTCGTCATACCTACGTACACGTTGTCAGCAGAGGGATTGCGAGGTGTGTTGAGGTGAGCATTTAAACTGCAGGGGATTATCATACTGGAGGGTATGTTAAGTGTACGACAACCATGAATATTTCACAATGAACAAGACTACGCGTTTTCTTTTGGTACAAGAGGGTAGGTAAAGTCGGACCTTTATTGCTGAGACCTATGGAGAGTTTTGTTGTGAGTAGACGGCAGGTGTTTCAGTGAAGACGTCCAAATTTATTAGTTTTGACAGAAGTGCAAATTGCAAATTTGGCATTTGTAATCAAAGAAGATCAAAGCTCAGTTTTTCATGGCGTTCTCTGTAGATGAATGGGGATGAATATCCTTATAGGCTCTTAGTAGATGGTCTTTGGAGAGTTTCTAATCCAAACCTATCAGATTTACTTGGACGGCAGTGAATAAAGGTACAATATTCAAGTTCAGGACAAGCACGCATCTTGTAAAGTGTCAGCCTCGTAGCCACCAGACTGAATTTCTTTTTGTTACAACCTATTGTTCTTCAATTTTCGCCGCCTAAAAGCAAACTTATTCAGGGAAATTAGGGACGATTGAACAAAATACTCCTAGTTCAAGAACGAAAGTGGCATTGTCAATTGTTCGAACATCTACTGAGACAGGACCGTGGGGCGATTTACAACCGTAAGTAACTGTGCTCGTTTTGTTCGCCGAGAACGTCATCAGCCATGTTTTGCGCCACAACTTCAATGACGCCCGGTCCTATCGTATATTTTTTAAACAAAAGGTGAGGCTACTAGGCTGGCGGAATGTGTAAACGAATATAATATCTTCAACAAACAGAAGGGACCTGCCATGTTTAATAACGTTCTATAAGACATTCAGATAAATTAAGAAAAACAACCGTCCCAGGACGCTTCCTTGGACCGTCTCACTAGTCACCAGTTTTGGTACTGAGCAGTGTTCCCTTACTTTGACTGTTTGAGTGTGTCAACCAAGGTAAGACGAAAGTTAGCTAAACAAGTGAATTGTATATCAAAAGATGTTACTTCGATAAAGAGGCGTATATAAGGTGCACGACCAAAAGCCTGTTGCATGTCTAGAATTGTGTTAATTACCGCATTTCCCGCGTCGAATGATATCGTCATATAGTTTGAGTTCCAACTGGCATGTCATACAAGAGCGCTCGCTATGGAAGCCGTGTTGTGGAAGGTTTATAAGGTTTGTGACGTTGAGAACTCGACAACGTGCTTTTTTACCCTTTCCAACATACTGGACCAATTTGATATGTGGTTGGTGAGATTATATTTAAAAATCCCCTGACCTGGACCACTTTTGTAGTGAGGTATAATGACTAACGTTTTCCGCTGTGGAGGGGAGGCTCTGAATAAGAGTGGCAGCGTGTGTGATTCAAGTAAAAGGATAGGTATACCCTCAGTTTCCTGCCGGATAGCTACTGGTAGGATAACAGTAGGTCCAGGTTGGATTGAGGGTTTGATGTTAGCTATCTGTGATCGGCATTCCGAATATCAATAATATCCTTCCTCAGAATGTTAACAGATATTAAGGAATTTTCACGTAAAACGAGGCAGCGAGATATGGGTTGAAGTTTTCTCATATTTCATCAGGGTTGTCAACAACCATTCGGTCTCTCACACTAATGAATTTTACATCAAGGTTCCTCAACTCATCAATTGTGCTGTTGTCATACCTTTTTGATAAATATCGAGCGCGAATTTTTCTTCATTTATCTGACAATGTTGTGTCTTACGCTGTATGTGTTCAAACGTTTTGCACATCAGCATCACCAGGGAGAAATCCGGTGAGCTTTCTTGCTTCGACTTGAGTAGGTTAGTTCGGTCAGTCTCTTTCACATTGTAGATTCCACCCTGTACGTAAGAACCGATGTGTTTCAAATTCGTAGGAACCAGAACGTTGATACAAAATTTGATACGTTTAATAATATCCTCGACTGCCATATTTGGGTCTGATGTGAGAAAAGATGTAGTCTATTTTCTTGACCTCAATAGGGAGAAAAAGGTTCCGCAAACAATGAATGTGATCAGGCGGTAGGACAAAACTGTTTGTCACATAGCCGCT